>JARJHC010000025.1:35517-45543 GCA_031304145.1 Cardiospermum halicacabum | reverse complement strand
GCCGTAGGTTGAGACCCAACAGCCAGCCCGCCAGGCCTTCTACGATCGAATTTAGTCTTCTTCTAATGTTGCCGTATTCTACTCGTGCCCCTTTCCTCACGTTTTTCATCTCCCCTTGGACCTTCGCTACACCCCCAGAGCTACCAGAGCCGCCGCTGCTAGACAAGACCTACCTGAACTAGCTCCTGAACTCGCTGCCTAAGAAGCGCTACCGATTGCTTTTTTTTTGACGATTCCATGTTGCCGTAAACGGGTGGTCTTGAGGTAGTTTGCTTCAACTAGTCGCCAATACCTAATATACTACTAAACCCGTTCCTCTAGAACAGCTCAGAAGGTACGCTCTTGGATTTCACAGCAGCTTCAGGGGAAGGGCCTGTTCCGGCCTTTAGGTTAGATAAAGAAAGACCTTTTTATTCTTTTCTTGCTTCAAAGTCAGGCCGTTAAAAGGCATGTAATGTTGCCGGCTACTAATACTCGTTTTTCAGCTCCTGAGGACGAGGACTCGGCAGTAGGGGCTTTCGCAGTAGCAGTGCCATGAGTATGAAGCGCCCGCTAAGGAACGATACTTAAGTGGTAGGAGGGAGCTAGGAGTCTTCCATTCATGCCTTCATGGGTGGCTACCTATGAGGTATGGCTTGAAAGTCTACTATTGGAAAATGACCATACCATAGATATTTCTGGACAAACAAGCGAGGAGTTGACTCCCAGGAAGGGAACAAAGAGCAACAGACTTCGCTTCGATCCCTACTGCTTGAAGTTCAATCCCCTCAAGGAAGTTTCACCTCCCGAACCTCCTGCGGGTATAGGATTAGGATTAGATCGTACACCCGCAAACAAGACTGCCATGGGCGGCTACCTGCTTTCCTTTCTTTATCGAGGAAGCTCGCCGGAGATCTATTCCTCTTCCTCTGCCTCAACAGGATCTGGGGTTCCCTCCGCTTGTCTTGGTCCTTAAGTGGAATTTAGGTCCACAATATTCATTCCCTGGTTACACCTTTGATTCTTCTGAATCAGAGTTAGCGCCGATCCTTATCTAGATCCAAAAAAGCCAATTCTAAGGCTGGTCTTTTGGCTACCAATTGCGTTTCAGTTTCCTCTGGTCTCGTACCGGGTGAGATAGCTTGAACAGCGGTTTTCTTTGTCGGGTATTCCGCTGCCTACGCCATGCTTTAGTCCTCTTAGCCCTCTACAGAGTAATCCTCCTAGGCTAGGCTTCGATCATCCGCAAGAGACGAAATCCATGCCTGAAACTACATGGAACAAAGACTGCTCTAGGCTGACCTCGCCTCCCTTATAGAAGAGTAAGCTTCTGCCCATCTTCCTTCTTTAAGAAATAAATAGAGTAAGGTCTTTACCGATCTATTCTATGAATAGTCTTTCTTCCTTATATGCCTTCCCGAAGAGGTTTGAAGTGAACTTCCTTTCGGTGGAAGCAGGAAGTGCGATAAAGACTCTATTTCTTCCGCTGAGGTGAGGAGCTCCTATATTCCTATTCTATTTCGGGGATACTTTCTAGTTGGAATAAGGGACATAAGGGGCAAGGCTGAAGGCTTTTTCCTATCTTCTCTCTTTCCCTTCTCTCTCTTCTCTTAGCAAAGTCAAACTTTTGGCTTGCTACAAGCTGGGCTCAGGGACTGCAGTCAGCCGCTTCCCCTGTAGTCGTCAGCTCGTTCTTGACAAATCCGATCGGGTGTTCATAATCTGGAGTAAAAGGATTCGAACCTTTGCATGCCGGTACCAAAAACCGATGCCTTACCACTTGGCTATACTCCATACGGCCTGTTTTGGACGGTAAGAACGGGGGGGTAGGCGAAGGTAGCTTGCTTCTCTTCTCCTAGGCTACCCGCACATGTTATTCGCGAAGAAAAGGCAGCGAGCGGTTCTTCGCTTAGTAGAGCTACCGGCCGCCGGACGACGACCGCTTCTTGTTCTCGCCCAGTCTTTGGATTTTATTATGATTTATAATCCTAGACTAAAGAAGAAGCTCCTGAATCTGCGCAGGGCCAAATCAGCAGCAGGAAAACTGTACTAACCCGCCGCCGGTGACTTTCTCAGGGCTCCGAAAAGAAGGTCCGGGTCCAATTTCTAATGAAGCGAAGGTCCCCCCTTACTCCCTATTCTCTCTTAAAGCTTTATAAAGCTCGGCGAGAGGTTAAGAACTATTGACTGTAAACCGTAAACCATAGCAGTTACAGGAAATGTTCGCCTTTAAAATGAAGATGGATGAGCAGGCACTTGAGCCTGGAACTGATGAAATTCGGAGGAAACATGGAACCGGTCACTATACTGGGGGGAGGCGAGACATGACCGCGACTTAAGATTCAAGTACCGTTAAAAAAAAAAAAGAAAATAGGGGGGAATGGAATGACTACCTGTAATAAAGCACAGGCTAATACGAGCCGACCAGAAGAAGCAAGGCTTAGATTATCAGATCCTGGACACAATCTTCCTAGAGATGGAGAGCCCCTTGCCTCGCCTTTTCTAGCCTCTCCTTCTTGCTTGCTTACCTAGCTCTTGTCTTAGCTTCTTTTTTAGGTTTTTTTTTTCTTAAAACGTTTTTCATTTGCCACCCCGATTCGATCAATAATGGGATTCTTGGCTAAAAGAAAGGTTCTGTGACATGGACGCCCAGCCCAACTCGGTCGGTCGATTGGCCCACCTAACAGATGATGAGATTCTCGATCGATTTGATCGAATTTTGAAAACTCTTTCTCACTATTCAGAACAGTGGAGCTTTCGATCAAGATGTTCTCGCCTCCCCCGTTTGGGCTTTCGCTCGAATCGAAACCTTTATGCGTTGGTAGGCTTTCGACTCAATCTAATTACCTATCGAGCGCCAATAAAAGAGAAAGTTTTCGCATGGGCTCATCATCTGATGCAGAACTTATTTCATAACCACCATCCATCACCAATCACATTCCACATCCCACTTCAAACTTTTCGATTCCTCGGGTAGCCTCCTCTAGAAAGGCATTCCAGCTTCAGAGGCGGGTAAGCCGGGTCAGGAAGAAGTTTGACTGCTGGGATGGGATCGGATCCTATTCGAGGCACTCCACCACGAATAAGAGTCTTCGGGTTGGATAGGCAGTAGAGATAGGAGTTCCTATCTGTAGGGTTCAAGACAGAGATGCACTACTCCATCTGGAAAGGGCTTTCCCTCGTGGGGAAAGAGAAGAACCTTTAAGAAGAAAGTAAAAAAGAAATAGAAAAACTTCCCGGCCGACGGGACTCTACGTCTGGGTCTTATTTCATCTCAAACTCGGATTAGGAAGAGTGCCCTTGAACTACAGATCAATCATAATAAAAAAAAAGAAATGGATTCT
Organism: Cardiospermum halicacabum; assembly: GCA_031304145.1. Taxonomy (NCBI): domain Eukaryota; kingdom Viridiplantae; phylum Streptophyta; class Magnoliopsida; order Sapindales; family Sapindaceae; genus Cardiospermum; species Cardiospermum halicacabum. The sequence continues at coordinate 42,220 of JARJHC010000025.1, read as the reverse complement.
CCTGCCGGCGAGAAAGGAAAAAAAAAGGGAGATAGGGAAGAGGAGATTCTGAATAGTCACTCCACTCCATAGATAGTGAACACAGATTCTTGTTTTATTTTCAATTGGGTCGAAAACGCGGGCTGCTGGTGGGGCTGTGCCCATTCTCCCTCTTCTTCCGCTTTACAATCGGAATAAGGAACCTTAGAATTCACCCTACCTGTCGATGACAAAATGGGATTTGAGAGGACCACCAGCTAGCGGATCAGAAAGATTTTTATGGAATGTCCTACTCCTGCCTGAGCTTTCCGATCAACTAATCCCGGGACATCTCTGTGTTAGGTAGGGCCAGGGATCTCTGATTTGTAGAATGAGCCCATCCCTCTGGCCTATCATTTATTGGTCGATCCGGCTGGCGGCTCCTGCATCTCCTGCGCTTCATACAAGTTTGCTGCTAGGAGTCCCTCTAGTCGAATCAATAGAAGTCCCAATAGAAGTTTACTGACCTGGCTCTTCAATCGACGATCTACTGCTCCCTCTTAGTTGCAGATGCCCATGCTTTGATTCGAAAGCCCTAGCCAGTGATGAATCCCCAGTAAGATCGGAGTATTGAATTCCTCCTCCCTTCAGTCCAGTTTGAACCCGTCCCAGCAACGAACACCTTCCTACAGCAAGGTGAGGCTCTGCCCTTCCCCTAGAAGAAACTCCCGGTCGGAGGAGCAGCTAGTCCAACTTCTTGAGCAGCCGAGATATTGAACAACGAACATTGCCTCACCCTGAGATGAGAGGGAAGGTCGATTTGACTCGAATCCTGGACCTGATCTTTCCACCGGTTAATGAAGCGCGAGGGGAGACGTTTTGATTTTTTCATTTTTTCATCAATGCTGGCCCAGTCGAGGCTCGTCCATGCCCAATGGACAAACCTTTGATCCGCCCCTAGCTCTATAATTAGAATCCACCCGTCTTCCCCAGTCCCTGAGAGCCCTCCTCTCCTGGGCCTAGCCCTCTTTCTCAACTTAAGTTCAGCGGTTCGAACACCTGCGCTAAAAAGAAGTGGGGAGTCTATGCCTTGAATGAATCAGTAACAACGGATTAGTGGAATGAGGGATCAAGAGACGGATAGGGGGGGAATGGCCTATCAATCATTGGTGGACCTTCCCTTGAACCGGTCACGAAGCTCTCAACTGAGTTGTTTAGGTTCTTGAATTCCATCTCTAGTTGGGGGTTTCAGTTCGAAGGTTATAAAATGTGGTGCGGGTTCATCTCTCTCGACCTGTTCAGGTTCAAGGGAAGGGTGATCGAGGGGACCCAGACTTTAGATCTCTTCTCTATCTCTATGGCGGGAGGTTTATTTCGTATCAAGAGTGTGTTGGGGAGGCCAGGGAAGACGGATTGGATCGAGAGGCGATGCCTATGCCTCTTCTTTAGGATTCCCATCATTTGCAGTCTCCGGCGAAGGAGACAAGGGCGAGGCACCGAACATGTTCTATCCTCAACCTCCATCCGTCATTAGTAATCTCAATCCGCTTTTCCTATTCACTAGTACACAGCGCGTTAGCAGCCCCTTTACTAGTAAGGGAAAACGCTAGCTATCTAGTTAGAACCCCTACTTTTTTGAAGTTTATGGGAGATTTGAAGACTGAAAAACAGAAGCGCGCTAGCGCGCAACGGCTGAAAAGCCGAACTCAGCAACTTGTTAGGAGTTGGTTTTGGCTTGCCCCTTTCTTATTATTAGAAAGATAGGTTGATACTAGTTTTTCCTATCTCTAAAGGGGCTTATGCACTCCACTCGTTACCACTAAACGACGAAGCCAGGAGCGGAAGGAGGGACTTGAACCCTCAACCTCAGCCTTGGCAAGGCTATGCTCTACCATTAAGCTATTTCCGCCAGCTACAGTAGTGGCGAAGCACTACTGAGCAATTCACGTATCACTTGATACGGACGACTTCTGTTTTTCCGCCGGACCACACTCTTGACTGACCTCCGATCGAGCTACGAGCACGAGTAGGTAGGCGGCCAGGGGGGGGCGGCTGGGAAGGAAGGGTCCCCCCTTCTTTTTGCTTCGCGCCAGATGAGATGATGATTAGTGGGTCAGGTCCAGTGTGTGCTCTTGATCACAATCACTAAAGGGGCAGGCTGGCTGGGCTGCCTTTTCAATCAATCTCCGGCCGCTGGTGCGAGTTGTAAGGAGTCTTGGTCTCGAGTCGAGCTGGGGCGTCATTTCATTCTCGTAACGGGAGTGAGTGTACCGCAAGACCAGACAAGTTACTCCCTCGCCTCGCAGCGGCGGCATCTGTCTTTTAAGTTAAGTCATTTCCTAAGACTAAGACGGCTCCTCTTATTCTACGATAATCCAAGCAGCAGCTCTACGAGTCCGCTCGGAACCAGTCGATTCCTGAGCCATTCGTTCTCCCCTCTCGGTTGGCGTTTGCCAGCCACTAGAGCAAGTAAGAGAACCTACAGTGAATGAACTTAAAGAACCGCAGATTTTTACCGGATTGTACACCTTTGTGTCTGGCTATGTATATGGATGTGCATAAAGAAGGGACGGGACACCTCTCTCCTGGGGGGGAAAGAGAGAGGGAATAAGCTGCAGCGGCACCTCACGAACTTCTTACTGGGTCCATCCTATAGGCATTTGCGAGTGTTTGGATGCACGTGTTTTGGCGCAATTAAGAGAAAAATTGTCGAAACCACTTGTGTCTTTCTTGGATATGCTTAGTCCGGGTATAGATGCTATGACGTGAAATCCAAGAGACTCGATGTATCCTTGAATGTTCTCTTTAATGAGGTCGCCTCATATTTTCCTTAACCTAATTAATCAGCCCCGGGGGAGAATGGTGATGGAGATGTATTGCGGCCTTCTCCTGTTCATCAACTCGAACCTCATTCTTCTGCAGTTGATGTTACGGATCAGCCTCACTCTTCAGGCCAGCAGCCTTGCCCAGCATCTTCTGCCGATTGTCAGCCTGTTCAGCTGACCTCAGAGGATTCCAGTCACCCGGCACAGCATGTTTATTCTCGGCGGCGATTACACTTGGTTTCCAAGGGGAAGACGACTCCAGAAGATAAGCAGTCTAGCCCAGTAGCTTCCCTTCCAGTCGCTTCCTCAGATTCTGGATCCCTCTCTCAGGTTCGTCGATCCTCTCTTTTTTCTTATCCCGTTCGTTGAAGGATTCTTGTCTTATCTTATGAATAGTTTTCCCCAAAACATCGAGCTTACCTCATGTCAGTTCAATCTTCTCATGAACCTGATGCTGAAGCCTTCAATCATTCTTGCTGGAGAGATGCTATGCAGGAAGAAAGAAATGCCCAGGAAAAAGACTTAGTCTCATTGCCTGCGGGGAAACAAGCCATTGGCTGCAATCAAAAAGTGGCCTTTATTTCAAGTGAAGAATGCCTTTCAACAACATAAGGGAAGGGGGATTCGCAAGAATAAGTTTCTATTCAGCCTCCTCCAACCCCAGGCTTCTCTTCTCCTAGGAATCCTAACTTGGTATGCAAGCTCAAGAAAGCGATTTACGTTACGGCCTCCGACAAGCTAAAGCAGGCACCAAGAGCTAAGAAGGGAGCCTGGTTTAAGAAATTTAGCTCGTTTCTCACTGCTTCATTTTTGATAAAGGGTTCCAGTGTAGCCGTGCGGATTCTTCCATGTTTGTTCGTCGACGTCATGGTCGTTGCCTCATCCTTCTTTTATACGTTGACGACAACATTCTCACCGGGAATGATTCTTCTCTTTTATTCGATTTCATCAAGGAGCTTGGAAACCAATTGGTCTCTTTCATCCGCTGCATTACTTTCTCGGCATGGAGGTATCTCGCTCCACCTCTGGACTTCGCCTAACCTATAGAAATCGAATTTTTATCTCGTCTATTCTGCCTTGCGCTACGCCTATATCTCCAGGTGCCAAGCTATCCGCCCCTACTCCTATAAAATAAAGGCAGGCTGCCCTGACGACCGACGCTCTACCTCGGGCTTTTGTTCTTGGTCGGAATCTCATTTCCTGGAGGGCTAAGAAGCAGCCCCTTACTCACCTCTTAATCTATAAATTAGTAAAGCTTTGAAGCAAGCTGCTAGAAGTAGCGCGCTAGCGCTTTATTAAAAGAAGAAAAAGAAAAAGTCAAGGCTCTTCTCATCGAGAGTAGGTTCTTTTCAGGTACAAAAAGAAAATCAACATTTGTCTTCTGACTTTCCGTTTTCCAACAGCAATTACACATTCCCTCGGCCTCTGATTACAGTCGAAGTGCCATTGCCCATATATGAAGAACCTAGTTCTTCAATCATATTTGCACAAAATTCTTCCTTTCGGAAGAAAAGATGATGCGAGGACCCGATCCACCAACTATCTGAAATGTTGGCAAACAGGGCCATAGTAGTGACCAACACCACCTTTTCCTGATCATCATAGCTTTTTCCCTATGCCCTTGATGGGCACTAAAAAGTCAAGTGACCTTTCTTCTTGCAGGACCAACACTCTATGTTTTTCAGGTCCTTCTGCATTTGTGCTTATTCTTCTTTTGAAACATATTCTTTTGCGCAGCATTAGTCTTTTCAGACTGCTGTTCAAATCTCTTTTCAGCTTCTGCCTAAAGAAAATCGTCAGATCAATCATAGTTAAAGGAGGAGTTTCACGTGGTTGTCAAAGACTCAAACGACTTCAGCAGACTTCCCGGTCACTGATCACGATCAGTCATTTTTACTCTCACTGCTACAAATTCTTTGAAAATCTTCTCCATCTTGTCTAAGTGCTGAGACACGCTCGTCCCCTCTTGCATCTTGCTTGGAAAAAACCGTTGCCGAAGAAACTTCATGTTTACCATTGTCACTGACTCATACATTCTCTGTGGAGTCTCCCAGATTTCTCATGCAGACTCAATGTCTCCCACTGAAACTAGTACCTTATCCTTGACCACCATTAGCACAGCTTCGAAGAACTTTTTTTTTTACTGTCTACAACTATAGATGCTGTTCATATGCTTTCTTTTGTTGTTTGGCTACAACAAGATCACTTGATTGAAGAAGCCATTAGCGCCAGATCTGCGGTTCTCAAGAATGAAAAAAAAAAGATCCCGTTCTTTGAGAAGCAACTGCATTCTCATCTTCCAAACATCTACATTTAGAGGTTCCATTTTGCGATGCTTGACAATCGTCTGCGTTAATGCAGGAATCATATCAGCAACCATAGATCCAGAAGATTGTATCACTACCATATCCGCACAACCAGGCTCTCATACCAGATGATAACAATCTTTAGCTGAAAGAAAGAAAAAATTGTTAGGAATGCGCAGAGCTGAGACCTGCTGTTGTTGAGTGGCAGCAAATGAGAATATAGTTTGAGATTGATAGAAATCTCAAACTATATAAATAGAAAACTCTTTGAGATCACTCCACTCTCTCTAGACAACGGATTTCTTCGACGTGTGTATCCTACTCTCATCTCAAAACCCAACCTCAGAAAAACTGCAGGCTTTCCCTTCATTTGTTTGTGCCCTTTGATTGAGTCCTTTTAAAAGACCCAACGGATCCCCCAAGGGGCGTGTCTAACTACTTCATAGATAGCATCCACAAGACAAAGAATTCGCCTAGAAATGGATGCATCTTCTTGCTATCTCTCACCGACCTTTCGGTCCCCGGTTTCACTGGAAGGTCACAAACCGCCCTTTACAGTTGAAAATGTGAAACGGTGCTAAAGCAGGACCCGTGACTATGAAAAATGACTTCTCAATCGAGACTTGAGTCACCTTGGAGTAAGTCAAGCCACATACTCAACAACGTCTCTGTCTGAACTGTGGAATTACTAAATCGAAACACACTAGAATAACTTCAAACACTGGATCTGCAGATCTACGTGTATTCCAAAATTCAGGTCTTCTTCAATCAGGTTCTCAAACCAATCAGGGAACTTCCAAAGACCAAACGATTTAATCCCCATCTGGCGGAACCTTCCGAATTTTTAGAGAACGCTAAATTTTAGCGAGATTTTGAAACGTTTCAAAGCGGCGAAACCTCGATTTTCACTTGCGAGTCTGAGACCTGACTTCTTCGACTACTCGACTTTTGTTTTGCAAGTCCTTATCTCGAAAAAATCTCCTTAACTCTATCTCAGAGTCTATTCTAAAATAAAAAAGAATCCACCAATAGCCCTATAATGGATTGAGTTACATAGTGCCACCCAGGTTTGGAACCCACTTTTTATAAGTTCATATGCACGCATGCATGTGTCATCACCTCATTGGTCGGAGGTCCAAGGGAAGTCAAAAAAATCTTCTTCTTAGAAGAGTAGAAACAAAGGGTACGCTCTCTAGAAGATTTGATCGGGGCTGTTCACTTTCACTTGGTCGCCTGGTATCTTGAAACCTCTTTGCTTGCGGGGGCAGGAGTGGAAACGTCTGAGAGAGCGCTTCGCGAAAGAATCGTGTGGCGCGGTGAAAGGGTTCCCGTTGGGGTTTCCGGCCCCCGGGTCTTCACCTAATTGTGGAAGAAGGGAGGTGAGTTGATACTCAACTCTCTCTCTCGCGCCTTCCTTCTCTTCAGCTTGTTCCTGTTCGTCTATTCGGGACGGGGCAGGCAGCCCACATACATGAAGAGAAAAAGAGAGGGCTTGATATTAAGGTGTCAAGGCGGTCGAAGAAGTGGAAGCAACCGATGCTTTGGTCATTCAGTTGACTCCTTGCTGCCAGTCCGTGCTTGCTGTCATGCTGGCAAAAGCAGGGGTTTCGGCCG
>JARJHC010000025.1:6295-35439 GCA_031304145.1 Cardiospermum halicacabum | reverse complement strand
AAGCTGAGTCAAGTCAGAGAAAATAGACCCCTATAAGAGAAAGCCGCGCAACCTGAGTCCCCCTTACTATACAAGGGGGGGAGCGCTAAGAAAGAGAAAGCGTTATCACTATACGAAATGAAGCAGCGGCTAGCACGCTAAGATCAATCACTTGGAGAACGTGGAGCCTTTCTTTCTCGGTCGTCTGTCTTAATATAAGTGGATTCCGATTCATGCGGTCGTTCTCTGCTGCATTGGTCCCACTCTCCACCATAACAAAATGTTTCCACTATATCTCTCAGGAGTACTAAAAGGCGGGTCCAAGTAGGAAAAAATTGACTAAGAAGTAAGGCATACAACAATGGATCAATTCATTCAACAAGATCCGTTCGGATCGGACCAGGATGAATGGGATTGGTGTTACGTGTTTGCGTTTCACCAGGAAACTTGCCGTGACAACTAGCCCGCGAAGCCTTAAAATTGCACGAGGTAAGATGACCCGTTGCTGGGCACTTTCTTAACTAAAGAGGGGGGTGTGATGGCTCAAGCATATAGTATGTTTCCTCCTGCCAGACTTGAAAATCCTTAAAAGGCTATTTATAGGGGGGAGAACTGGTGTCGGCTCTCCACCACCCCCGGTGCAGGCATGGGCCATGCACTAAGTGAGCCACCCAGGGGCAACCTGGGGGCGGGCTCTGAGTACCGAAGGGAGCTCGGGGTCTCCATAGTGCAGGATGCACCATGGACAGTGTCGGTATGGGCGCGGGGCCCGGCATTGCGCATCATTCGTGCCATAGAGGCTTAGACGTGCATCCGCTATACTGTACGGGCTGTCGATATGCGGAGCTTGTCTATGACTCGGGGGACATCGTGGTGCCACCGTAGGCCACGTTGTGCTATCGTGAGCATGAGCTTGGGTTCAGCTATGCTTGCGAGATCTGTGTTGCCAGATGCACGATGAGGGGCGACATCGTGCTACACTATCCGAGATTATATAACGGGACATACGAGACGCATGTTGGGATGCCAGCTTGGTTTGGGAGCTGGATCACATGGTTGGCTCTTGTAGTATGGCTAGCACATTGTTGGGTGTACAGCTGTGCCTAGGGGATCCGTTATGTGGCTAGTAGCCTTGATGACAACGAGAGCCTATTCGTTGGGCGAGTGTCTTGGCTCGGTGCCTCGACACCATGAAGCGACGCTTAGCCGCTAGCGTGCGGGACTCTTTGAGAGTAGTTCTTTGTTGGCAAACCTCGATATGGAATAATGGTATTCAGGAAGGGTCACTGTGTAAAAAGACTCGAAAGGTGTAAGGCTGGCCTTGACTTGGTGGAGTCATGGCGCCGCACGGTCCAAATTCCGCAGCATTTCTCTGGGGCCGTGACAAGTGGTATCAGAGCCGAATTGTTCCTTATGGGGGAAAAGGAGTTACTCGGCGAGTAGGCATCATTCCAGGAGGGAATGGTTGTCCGAGCGGAATCCTTCTTAGAGGTGAGATCTTCTTTGCTTCCGCAGAACCCAGGTACTACTGGATTGGGAATCAGTACAGTTGCTCAGGGACTGTTTGTGCAGAGGTGCACGTTTTAACTGGGCGCATGTGATTGGATTCAGCGAGTGGGTAACAAAGCAGGTGGTTACATCTTTGTTGGCACTCGGCAGTGGGCCACGATCAGGGACAAGGTGTTGTTGACAGCCATCATGTGGGCTTGTTGTGGCAGACTTGTTCTACATTTTGGTAGAAGTTCAACAGCTTTGGTTGGCTCTGGTTGTGGGGATATCAGCCAGTTTGTGTGGAATAGGCACAGTCACTTGTGGGGATCAAGGGGCGTGCGTTTGTGGAGAAAGACAGCTGGGGCACTGGAAAACATGTCGGTGGGTGTACCGAATGGTAGCGGGAGACACCATGCTGTTTAAGGGAAACAACTGCCATGTTGGGGGTTTTGAGGTCAAGGCGTGTATCATGTCCAGTGAAGCGCATGGGCGCTAAGATTGGTAGAATTTTGGGAAGAGGGTGCTTTTGAAGTTCACTCAATAATGCCATGGGAGCGAGAGCGACTTCGAGGTATCGTTGTTGACGATCCGTGGAGCCGTAATGGGTTGGTTAGAGATACGATGCTACAGTACCTTCACAACTAGCTTGAGTGGTGGCGCACTCGGGCAAAGTTCGGGAACCTTGTGGGGACAAGGGGATTTTGGGCAAATGGGAAAGCCCGCGATTCCGGTAAGATGGTTACGCACATAAGGAGGGATTATGGTTATGCCAAATGGTGAAGTTTATGAGATGATGTGAGCATGAGCATCAAGATGATGGGGGTAAGCGACGTATACTAGCATCCGGGAGAACCCTTTGTTGGGCGAGTGCTCAGTAGCACAGGGAAGCGACAAAGGCCGGTCAAGCAAGGGTGTTTGGCAAAACCGGAACTCAGGGGAGTTGTTCATTAGCTTGGGCGAAGTATGCGCATAAACTTGTCAGGCCTGATGTGTGGGTTCTTTCATCTGCATAGACGATATGGTGTTGAACCATCGACTGGTATTGTAAGCAACGTGGAGGAACTACTGGAGCATGGTATCGGTAATTGGGCAAAATGCTAGTCTGGTAAGTGTGACGATATTGCACTATAACAGGGGGTTGTTCAGCTCGATAGCCGGTGTTCAACGACTGGGAGCCAAGTCAGTCAAGAGACCGAATGTGCTTGCGTGCGGTGAACTGTTGTACACTTGGTGAGGGCTGTTGCCAGACACTTCAGATATGGGTTAAAAGGATTGGATGAATCAATCTTCTATTCTAATAGAATACTAAGTGAAGGTTGATATGGACAAATACCTTCATTCTCTATCGAAATGACATAGATAAATGAGAGTGGATCGAGGGAATTGAATATATACTATAGATTGAATTGATAGGCTCGTGCAATCTATAATAGAGAGTCTTCCTTCTAATCCATCTTCTTATTTGAAATGGAAAATTCGAATACTATGTTTAAGGGCAACATCGGGTCTTCCTGCTAAAGCAATTGTAGCAGTGGAGGCACCCCATTGAATAAGTCCCAGTCCCGTATGATCCAGTTCCTACTCTAACTCGAAATATAAAGAAAAGAAAGAAAAAATAATGCGAGCTTACAGGATCGGCAACAGAAGCTTTCTACTTGTAATTACTCTTTCGGGAACGATTATCGACAAAGGATGCACGTCGAAAAGTGTCAGCTGATCAAGAAACTACGTAAAATTGGCATAGATGGGGCCAATTCATCTCAAACTAGTGAGCTGCCGCTGCTTTACTGACTTCTTCTTATAGTGAAGTAATCAGATTCCTTGCTTCTTGGGCATGCATGTTAGGGTGGAGTTCCCTTTTATTAAGGTTAAGGCTATGGGCACGGCTGTAATTCGAACTAGCTTATAGCTAATCGAAGTCTCGGCTTTCGCTAGCCTTCTGTTCTGCTTTTAGAGAGAAAATCGGCTTTTACTGGAGGTCCTTTCACTCTATCGGATGTTGGAATTCTTCTTAGTTCTTAGGTATCTAATGCTGTCTTTCCAGATTGATTCTTATATAAGAAGTCTCAATAATTGTTGCTACTACCAACAGAATTCTTTGATTAGTTCTGTTAATGATTCTAATCATTATCCATTTTTTAGGTACAATAAGAATTTGTATTCTCAAAAGATATCAGAAGGTTTTTCAGTAGAAATTCCATTTTTTTTCCCGATTAGTATCTTCTTTCCAAAGGTCAGAAATAGGGAAATCTCATGATTTACATCATTCAATATTTCCTTTTTTAGAGGACAAATTTCCATATTTAAATTATGTGTCAGATGTCCGAATACCATACCCCCCAGACACCTAAAACAAGAGGGAACTATCTTAAATGAGCTAGTAAAATCTTTAGAACCACATACTGGGCATAAAAAGAGAAAGGATATATAAGAAAGAAAAGAACTCGGGAAGCTCTCTTAGATCAATAAACCCCTTGTTTTTAGCTTCAATAGCAGAAGAAGGATCGATGTAATTGAGCTCGACTCTAAGGAGAGGAGCGAAAAGCCAGACTTCCACGCGTTCTTGACCAATAAGACCGGGCGACAAGAGCTCTTACTCCCCTTTTCAAATAGCCTAGTCGTGCAAAGATCCAGACAGCCTATTCTGATTCAGGTGCAAAAACAGCTTCTTCTCGACGCCCAAAAAGTCCCATGCCTTTCTTTCCTGGTTCAATCAGGTTCATTTAAGAAAAGTCTCTCTTCCTGGGTAGAGCGGAGCAGTCAACAACTTTTGCAAAGCAAATGATTGTTCTAGAATGGTTATTTCTCACAATTGCTCCTTGTGATGCAGCGGAACCGTGGCAATTAGGATCTCAAGACGCAGCAACACCTATGATGCAAGGAATAATAGACTTACATCACGATATCTTTTTCTTCCTCATTCTGATTTTGGTTTTCGTATTATGGATCTTGGTTCGCGCTTTATGGCATTTCCATTATCAAAAGAATCCAATCCCGCAAAGGATTGTTCATGGAACTACTATCGAGATTCTTCGGACCATCTTTCCTAGTATCATCCCGATGTTCATCGCTATACCATCATTTGCTCTGTTATACTCAATGGACGAGGTAGTAGTAGATCCAGCAATTACTATCAAAGCTATTGGACATCAATGGTATCGGACTTATGAGTATTCAGACTATAACAGTTCCGATGAACAGTCACTCACTTTTGACAGTTATACGATTCCAGAAGATGATCTAGAATTGGGTCAATCACGTTTATTAGAAGTAGACAATAGAGTGGTTGTACCAGCCAAAACTCATCTACGTATTATTGTAACATCAGCTGATGTACCTCATAGTTGGGCTGTACCTTCCTCAGGTGTCAAATGTGATGCTGTACCTGGTCGTTTAAATCAGATCTCGATTTTGGTACAACGAGAAGGAGTTTACTATGGTCAGTGCAGTGAGATTTGTGGAACTAATCATGCCTTTATGCGTGCGCCCGGAAACATAGGCCGACTGCTGAGCCCACTCTGGCTCAGCCGCACCACCCGGGGTGCGAGCCACCCGAGAAGCAAGCTATTACAGCGAGCGGCTGGAGCTGTAGGGAGCCGAGGAGCAAGGCAGTAGATAAGATAGAAGAAGGGGCCAGGCTCCCGGTGGAGCAGAGGAGACGGTTAGGATAACGAACTTGAAACGCGGAGCCCGAGCGGCCGGCGAGCGAGTGGTTAGTGGCCAATAGCGCCCTAGTTGATGGCATTCCTCTCTGCGGCTGGCACTCGAGGAACCACGGGGCACTCCATACAGAGCAAGCAAGTCTTAGGTCTTAGGGATGAGACGCCCGCGCAAGGACCTCAATTCTCATTAGGAGGTCGAACCAAGGACCTATGGAAGTCGGGGCTACCCCGTCCCCATGGGCAACGCAACAGTGTCCTGAGGGAGGAGTTTAGAGGCCTTATAGTAGCACGGACTTCTTTTTCTTTCTAGGCCATGCGAAGGGGGCCAGTCCAAGATCGTACTGTTCCTCTACAAAGACAACAGACGCTCTCAACGACTAGGCGCCACTCTCTTTCTGATCCAGCTTCTTCATGATTTCGTGCCACGGTGAACAAACAAAAAAAAAAGAGGGCCGTCTCGGCGGAAGGAGAAGGACCTGCAACGGCAGAGACTACTGATCCTCTTCTTGTTATTAGCCGTCTGTTACGAGTCCGGGAAGCCTGGAATCCTAAATATGAGGGATCCCTCAAAATAGAGAAGGGCGGGCAGGGCTTCCGAAAGGGCCTCCCCCCTCTTCCCGGTCAAGATAGATAGGAAGGAGCCCTATCAAGTTAAGGCCATAACCCGCCTCTTTATTTAATTTATGTACGTACACCTTTGTTTCAGGGTGGGGCCGCCCTTCCTCCTGCTAATCCGGCCATTTCCGAACCTTTCTTTCCCACCTCACAATGGAAGACTTCTCAATTCTTGCGATTCCCAGCATTCTATTTTAATAATAAACTAGGGTTCCAAACCTTAGCTCGGCTAAATAGGCTCAATGATCTCTTTCTTCGATAGACCGGTCCGGCGCTCCGCGTGGTTATATTCGTACATATTCCGACTCGCCGGTCATTATGGATCTAGTGGCATGGCGAGGCAAAGGGGGGGCAACTACGAAGCTTCGTAGACTCGACAAATCGCTACGCTTATAGAATAAAAGAAAATGCAAGCAAGGTAGCTTGCTTACTCTCCTAGTAGCGTACGTTGGCGGCAAGGAAGGAGGCATTGGAAAGACTAGACCATACATACTAAAGTAAAGAAAAGAGGCATTCGGGACGCGACTAGTCGCTTCTGGCGAAGCTTCTAGAAGGCCGACCACTATATAAAGAGATCCATATACCAGTCATGAGCTAACGCTCATGCCTAGAGAGGCGCAGGGCTGGATCGAAGAGCTTAGTGTGAAACGCTCAGGAAAAGAGCAGAGAATGGGTTGTGCGCCCTCCGCCCCATCTTCAAAATGAAGGGCTTTGATGCCAGCAAGCAAGCATCCTTGTAGTTGTTGGGGAGTAGGGTTCCAAACCTAGTTTTTTTTTAATAATACCCTTTCTGTAAGGCTATGAAGCCCTTCCTTCAGCTGGTTTTGGCTTACCCCTTGTATAGATTGGAGCTATGAAGCTGACCTTATTATTATGAAAAGGGGAAATGGCTTTTGATGCTTGCTGCTCGCTTTCTCGCTTCCGAGAGGCGAAAGGAGCCTGACTTACGGTTTCCAAGCCTGGCGCGAAGCGAAGGGATTGGATTTCACCTATGATCAGATCAGTGGGCAACCATAGTTTACTTTTTTTATGGTGTTGTTGAAAGCGAATTTTCATTTTGAAGTAGGCCTTGCTTTTCGGAGCAGCTCCCAGCTCACAGAGGAGGTGCCGTGAAGATCTAGGAGTGTGAGCAGTACGAGCTGAAAGGCTCCCATACTGTTTGGAGGGCAGGGGGCATAGATGCCAAACAAACCTGACCCCTATCTATCGTCGTAGAAGCAGTTCCTAGGAAAGATTATGGTTCGCGGGTATCCAATCAATTAATCCCCCAAACCTGGGGAGCTGGTATTTGGATTTGCATTTTTTAGTGGGGTGAGGGGGAAGCCACTAAATTAAATTGAAGGCTTCACTCGCTCGCTCTAACGCTCGTTTAGTAGACAGCGAGTAGAGTGCATAAGTAGGAACGTACCTTGTCTACGAAGCAGAGCGACCTCGTCTTGCTTGCTTCTGGCGAAGCTTCTAGCACTAGATAATAGGCATTCTTGTATGGTAGGAATACTACTTTTTAGGCCGACGGAGCGATAGCGAAGCCAAGCCGTATAAAGGCGAGCAGCCCTGATCGCAATAGCAAACGGCCTACTTATAGCCCTCTTCGATACGTAATCGACTTCTTGCCTGTGTGGATCACTTGATATTAGAAGCGAGGCTCGTTTTTTGCTTCCCTTGGGGGAGCCTTGCTCTCTTCGTTTAGTATTCACTTCTATCTCGGCCGGATAACTCAAAAGGTAAATAACACCTAGTTCTGCCTGCGCCCTTTAGCTAATACCTATCCTTCGTTTGTACTCAACTCAGCCCATTCCATCGTCGTTCTTTCCTCCAATCTTGAGAATCCAATAGTATATAATAGCTAGCTCCTCTAAACTACTAAGAACCGATCGACTGCTCTCTTTGCGACCGGGCCGGTTCCAGCAGTAGAGGGATCACGAGTAATGTAGCCTCTAACTCGATTGAATCGTAACGACACTTGAACAGATAGGCGTGGCGTGTTACCTACCAAAGAAAGAAGTTGAAACAACGCTCGTAGTTCAGGTTTTGGCCAGGAGCCGAATCAAAGCATCGAGAATGTAATAGAGCGCCCAGGTGAAATGAGAAGTAAAAAACGGGAGAGTTGGTAAAGCCTATAGCCACTACACTAATGGCATAAGCTCACAATCAGAAAGGGAGGGCAAAGTTTCTTAAACAGCAGAAAGGAATTGGATCGAAGATCCAGGTACCTAGGCCACTTGAACACTCAAAAATGGGTGGGTTGCCCCTAGAAAATAACGCTGCTCGTCCTTCTTCAGGAGGCCGGACTGAAGACGTGAAGCTAGCAATCAAAGTGTTCCTGCACACTCGAGATTGATCGACCAAAGATGCGATGCCGCACCTGGATATTCTAATTAGTATTCCGCAAACGAAGTCACTTGAATATAAGTACGGGAGGATGAGGATACCTTTCTATGCCTGCTACTGGCACCGACTGCGTCAACAACCGGTCAGGCAGGCACAACTATATCTGAATGAAATGAGTAGACTAAAAAAAAAAGGACCTTCTCACTTCCAAATAGCAAACTCTTGATTTTTCTACTTGCTGCTGATGGATAATCATACCTGATAACCGCTCTTTCATCTAAGGATGCCTAATTATTTGCTTACCTACCTGTCACTTGGTAATTTTCTCTTGAAAGCAAGGAAGAATTTTGGGGTGAATCATGCAGATGTGGTTTATGAGCGGGGATCCTACTTGTGTTTGTTTCCCACTTCCAGATGGGATAGGAAGAAAAGCCAATCGGTCGTACACTAAGGCTTATCTATGGGTTTATGTTGTACAGAAGTATATTCTATATATGCCTATTCTGGATCATTCGAAAGGAAAAGGGCGGCTACTCAGTTAAAAGGATTGGATGATTAGGGTTCGGTACTGAACGAGTGGGCCCTTTTTTATGTTGTCAAAGCGCAGATGAACCGGATTTAACTGGGTGACCGCACTAAAAGGGAAGTAAGAATCGAGACTTTAAAAGAAAGTAAGACGTGACCTTAAATCCCAAGTATAGGAGCGGGCAGCCAATCAAGGTGCTTACACACGCCCCGCCCGTTTTCTTATATTATAGGAAAGTCTTACTGTCCTTTTGTCTTACTGAAGCCTCCCAACCCCTTTAGAATCGATCACGCACACACGTTGTGAATAAGGAAGTTTCTTCTCGGTTTCGCATGCCGATTGGCAACTGCTCTATTTCGTATCATCCCACCCAGACCTATACGCTATTTCACCTAGAAAATAGAAATGAATTCCTGGAAAAGGCAGACCCACATACGGGACCCTGACCATGCACCGAGATAGGATGACCTATAAGGCTTTTCCTGCGTTTCACTCTCCGAAGTGGCGTGGCGCAAAGCCCAATTGGAAAAGGGGAGCGGGTCTGAGGAAAAAAGAACCTTTATTCATTTATTCAAACTAATCGCTGACGGACTGCCCCTTCGACAGAGTGGTAGGACCTTCCTTTTTAGAGTGTAGTGCCTTCGCTCAGTCTTTCAAGTGGGGTTGGGTTGATGGCAATGATAGGATTCGAAGATGGTCCTCTTTCTTCACCACGGAGGAACACTGGCGGGTACGAGTCATCTTCTTCCCACCGGTCGGATTCAACCAATTCTTCGGATTCAGTGCTGTGGAGGAACTGCTGCCTGCGATCGATCCGTTCCTGAGATCTGGTATATACCTTGTATTATTCTAGAGATGTGGACTAAATCAATAGAGAGATGCCCGGGCTTTCAGGCGATGGGCCCACTTAGAATCATGCTTCGAAAGCGTTCTAACGATCAGCTTCGTAGCCCCTAGTTTATTGTTCATGACGGACGTGACTCCCCCTCAAGTAGGGCTATACTACTTTCCAGGCCTACTAGGATGGGATAGGGGTGGATTCAACTAGAGTACCATCTCTCAACCTCAGATTTGACGTGGTTTATAAACCTGGAGCTGTAGAATGGGCTCATCATGAGTTGGGGAACTACTACCAGCCACTACCAGTTACTTACTTAGCCGGGTTACTATCTTAAATCTAGAATTTTGTACGTAGTATCGTTTAGGTCGAGGTTCTGCCGCGAGCTATCCAGCTTTTTTCAGTCAAGACGGAGTCCCTGATTGAGAAATTTGGGAAGACTATGTCTCGTGCGTGAGTCAGCTTATCCTGATCAAAGAGGTGCGCAGTACTGATCTAGAAGACAAGGAGGAGATCTTTTCTCGTGAGACTCAGTTTGTGTTGTGTGAAGTACATCACCAGGTACAAGATCGAAAGATATGGAGCAATGTCATCTTTTTTTTTTTATACTTTGATCTAGGGGCCCCAACTCCCTGCTCGAAGAGATGGTCATCTGTGCTTCAGGTGTCATCACCCTGCAAAGAGGTGAAACCAACCAAGATGTATGTCGTCCGACCCAACCTCAGACTCTTTCTTCCCGACCTATTTGACTCTAAGGCCGCAGTTATTTAGGTGGTATCCCGAGATTGAAGAGATCGAATTCCTCCTGGGAACACACGAAACAAAGATACGAACTAGGTAAATAGAAATTGAAAAGAGATGTTTCCAATTCATCAAAATCAGAAGCTTTTTCTATATCCATATGATCTACTAAAGTAGATCGGTATTGCCCATATAATGAAAGCAGATCTTGGTCCATGGAGTCCAAAGAAGGTAAGAACTCCAACCTGTCCGATGCTTCTTCGGCCAAATACGATATACAAGTGGGACCTGCACTATGAGCAAGCTGTGCGAAAAACCGCTTCTTTTTTCCGGTTCCGCAACAACTTGGGCGAAATGGGGTTCTACCGGGAAACCATGGATTTTTTAGTTTTCGCCATTGGTTACTGGTCGAGCCACTGGAATGGAATGAGATAAGAATCTCTGGAGATCTTTCCTCTCCACTTACTCGATACAGGCTTTCTCTCTGTAGAAGATTTATTCCGAATGGCATAATTGTCCGATTTCTTCCTCGATCTTCAAAGAAGACTGACTCCTCCTACTCCTCCTTCTCTTATCCTCTATCTAGCTCGTCGTTGGTCCTTTTGACATAACATTCTTAGAAAGCACTCACTGAGTTACTTACGGACTTCTCTTCTGCTTAATAGGATCCCAGTAAGATTATTGTACGAACTGAGACTTCCCTCAGCAAGGGCCTGCTTCTCATTCTGAAATCCGCTTTTTTCCACTGAAAGAATCGGCTTCTCTATGCTAAAGCTATTCCTAAATCAGCGGATTTTCGAGTGCTCCTTTCTGCTGCCCTCTCTTCTTTCCCGGAAGCATATTTGAGCGAAAGCCCTAAAGAGAGCTTTTTCAGGTGAAAGTTTTATCTGTCCCTCCCGGCACACAAACTGAATGATTCAAGTCTAGGGACGGCTCCTATCCAAAAAAAATTCGGATAGATAGATAAAACCGTCCTGCTGCTGAGCCAACGAGCTCAAATCTGGCATGAAATGGCAAGGGCAAGCACGCATTCAAGAATTCAACCACGAGGGATGGCAAGCCGCTCTATTCTCTTCCTATCAAGGGCTTTTCACCATCATTGGTCCACGTCAATGAAAGAGCAAACTTGGTCGATACTTCTTATGTTATTAAGCCCCCGGGGTATGCCCCCCCAACTCTTACTTATCCCCCCAGGTCTCTTGCTCCTATGTGGCTACCGAGGCTATGAAAGTCCAAGATCGGCTATAGTCTCTGAAACCTCTACCGGTGTGGTTAAGCCGATTCAATCCATTCCCCATTACTGAGACAAAGGATCGAACGAACTCCTATGAGACAAAGCGCCCAATCCCATACCTGAGACAGAAAACGGGCAGCACACAAAAAGAAAGAGCGCAGTGAATCAGCGAAACCTACATAAGTGCAAGTCTACACTAATGATACTGGACCGATCCACTCCATGCACTATTGATTTACCTCATCCGATCAAAAGGCCAGAAAGAGGCTTAGCCCGTTAATGAAAGAAAAGATCAACCTGGGAATGAGTCTAAAGAAAGGGGAAATTGCTTAGCTTTGCTTGCTCCCAGCCAGGTAGGGGCTTACTCCTCGTGAGGATCTTCCTGTACAGGGTTTCATCGGGAGCATGTCAGCTTAAAGAACTCGCCTTGAAAAGAGGGATCCCACCTATGTTATGACGATCCTCATGTACTGGCCTGATCCTGATAGGAGATGAAAACAACCACCAAAAAACATTGAAAGAGGGGGGCTTCCGCTCAGAAGTACGCAGAGGAATATTATTGCGCCCACGACTAGGTGAGTAAAGGAAGGCAAAGCCCACCTATTTAGGCTTGGATCGCCTATGCATGTTATGACATTTCCATGAACCACCACGAATGAGGAGCAAGAAGACGAACCCCAGTACCTGAGATAGGTGTCTTTCCCTTTCTCACTCCGGGAGAGTCTGTGGTATAAATTCCATACATATAATTCTAATTTCTCTTATTGTGATTTGATTTGGAAGTAATCTCCCGTTGGTTTTGGAGGAGCAATCACTACTCCATTACATTAGACCGAGTTGCATCCTTTTGATGTACGCTACCCCTTCTGATTTGTGTGGAAAGCCATTCGATCACTTGTTGATATTTCGCTGCCTAGAAAGAACTTGATCAACCTCGCATCTGGCGGCTTACCAGCAAGGGCGGAGTCCTATAGATGATACCATTGTTCCTACCAGAATGATTCCCAAGAACTCGTGCTCCTCAGATTGGTGTTGAAAGAGTCCGAACGTAGTCACGATCATATCGAGGAGGAGTGTAGCCCCCGTTTCAGTACCCTTTACTCGAATTGTATCGAAATGAAAGAAGAGTGGAGTGGGGCTGTGGTCAATTACGCCGAGAGACATAGTCCAAGTCCTGTGTGGCTGGAGAACAGATCATGGTCTGTACGTTCCCAACTTCGAGAGTCAAGATGCTCCTTAGGAACCTTTTCTTTCATTAACCCCCCTTACCCACTACTTAGAATAGTGATATTTTTATATTTCATATATAGTTGGTAACGGGATTCTAGATTTATAGAATCCAGTAAGATGAAGATCTGGTTTGGATGATAAACGTAGGCCATAATGGTTCCTAGGACTTTCGATATGCAAGTGTTATTGGCCCGGTAAAGCGCTATTCACCTGATAATGGTGGTAAACTGGTAAGGATGGATGCATTTTCTTCCATTGAGCAAGGAAAGATGGTAGTTGACGAATCAACAATGCGATCGCGGGATAACCATGAGATTGATTTAAGTAATGGAATTTTCTTTTGTTTTGGGCTATCAAAGCTATAGGTCAAAGGCTTGGTGGTGGAATCGGTCCTTCGTCCAGTGTTCCAGTCCGAGTAGTTCCAGTCTGGCTTGAGATAGAAGTGAAATGCGAAAACCATTATCCACAAGTAGGATTCCACTCAGGGCACACTTGTTAGCTACAGTTCCCATCTGTCTTGTAAAGAACTAGAACTCGAACTGCCCGCAGTTACGAGACTAGCTCCCCTGGCCGTAGCAACTACAGTGACTCTTGTTCCTGAACTTCCAAATCCTTACTTCAAGAGCTAATACTCTTCCTCAAGAGCTAAAAGGGTAAGATCAGACCTGGAACTCTAGAATCTCTTCTTGGCTTCGTCCAGGCTTCAGACCTAGTTTCACCGAATACCGATTAGACGGCCAACTCTCCTTGTCCACCCACCGGGATTCATGTCTCTCCCTATGGCTATGGTGGGAACCAGGTGGAGAGGTCGATGTTTCGCTCGTCACCCAGGGGAACAACGGAGCTAGCCGACCTCCTGTACTGTGGGAGTCACGCTGAGGAACTCAATCTCTAAGAACTTTAAGAGTTTCCTGTCGCAACGAGAAAGTTGTGGAGAGGACGCGGCAAGTGCCGACATAGCGTTTGAGAGTTCCACACTACTGGAGTCCTGCTCGAAAGACTCCTTCTTTATATATGTGACCTAACTCACGAAACCTTATTTCGATGTGAACGAAATAACCCATCTCGTTCCTGAAAGGGAAAGGTGCACTCTTGGAAAGAGCTTCGCGGTCGGGTGAAACACATAATGCATATACGGAAACGAAGTGTCCCTCGAGACCAAGAGCCGAAGGCGACACTTAACACTTCTTCCGATCTTTCCATGTCATCTATGTTATTCGGTCCATCGGAGCTTGGAACATAGAGGAGAAATCATCTGTATCTGTTATAGGGACACCCTTCTTTGGAGTTCTCTTTCGTCTTCGACTCCCTCTGTTTTCATTCCATCGGGCCATGGCACATATAGAGAACGGTACGATTCCTGTTATAAGGACACCTTCGCCAAACCTTCCCCGTGGGTCGTTAATATAATATTAATATTATGAAACCCTGACTTCCTGTCTTCTCACAGCTCTTTATCCATCATGCTAGCGAAAAAAGTGAAAGTGCGACGGGCTCCTCCATGAGAAAAGGGATTCCTTAGTTAATAGGATATGTCCTTTAACTTGGAAGATTGGAAAACCTTGGTCGTCCTTCGGACTTTAGTTAGCATCGAGCCCTCTTTTTAGGAAGAATAGGAAAAGAGTTTCAATATTGAAACAGCATTGGATAAAGGAAGTCTTCGTTCATTCAACGGCATTACCGACCGGTCTAGGTTCTTCGGGAGCAGAGAATAGGATAGGCTGCTGGTAGGACTGGTTTGTTGGGATAGGTCAGGCAAATTCCTCTAGTGGAAGGAATATGCCCATAGAGAAAAAGCCAATTAGTAAGTAAGATCGCGAAAGAGCAGGGACAGACTTTTGCATCCATCCTAGCCAGGGAAATCCCCGAATCGAAGGAAGAGTAAGCGAAAGGCTGCACATTCATGCGTAGACTAAGCTGTTGTCGGAATAAGCGCAGTTCAGAGGGACTGATTGATCAAGGTCTTACAGAATCTTATTTCATAACCAGGATTTACCCATGTGCAAACTGTTAGGAATGATGCTTTGACTAGGGGGAAAACTTGAATAGTAAAGGCTATGCGCAATCAACACAAATCGGATTCTCGAACACCGCCTTTCGCACCTAATACCGTATTCTCCTTAACTCCTGGGCAAGAAGCCCACGGAGCGGTGAATCCCTCAGAGCTTGCATTCCTAGCTTCGGATTCCATTCCTGAAAACAATTCTATCAACGAATCGAGTTCTTTGGCCTCTCCCAAGAGCTTATGAGTGCAAAGATCTAAGCAGCCTTTATCCCGCAAAAACAGCCTTACTCTTGCTCCCTCGTGGCACGAACTTGCTTTGGTTGGTCTTCACTTCATTGCGCACTAGCTGTTCGGTGTGATGTTTCAATAGCGCTTATCAGGAGTCCTAATTTGACATATAATGTGTCACTCCCAAAAAAGGGCATTTCCGGATCGACTGGCCCATCAAAAGACCCTATCTATCTTTCTTAAAAAATTCCTGGTGAGACTATTCCACTACAGATTTATGAGATTGATTAACTTACTAATTTGCCCACAGCCCAGGAGGAATAGTTGTGAAATAACAAAAGGTACGTAGTCGCTATAGCTAAACTATTGGCCTGGAATGAAGAGTTTTAGGTTTAGGCGCGGCTCTTGATCCACTATACTATTCTCGTAGTAGAAAGATGAGTTCTATATCTTTACTGCTAGTTCGATATAGTGATCTGTCTATCTCTGCCGCGCATCGAGAGAGGAAAGCTACTACATCTTCTGTTCTCAACGACAGCCTTCCCGTTCATGACCTGAAAGTGGACATCCCGGACTTCCAGTTCTTTGAGATCGGTACTTCTGAGAATGTGGGAAATCCGTTGCCTTCTGTAACTCCATTCTTATCAGGTAGACTCCATTCGGATAACAGGTCATTAGCCCAAGGGCAGTGGGACCTGGTTCCGCACAGTTTTCGATTTCTTCTTTTCTCACCCTCTAAAATAAAAGCAAAGAAGTCGGTTGAGTGACTAAGACCTTTCTCTTCCTAGCTACCCACTTTCTTTTTTTTTTTAAGAATACAGCGAAGCGATCAGCAAGCGGAGAGTGATAGTTGAAGATGTGCCATCCTTAACTTCTCTTGGCGGGATCGAAGACTACTCCGCGCTTTCCTCCTCTCTCTCAATCCGAAGTGGTGTAGAGCGGCTTTAATACTCTATTAATCAGGTGCTCAAATACTCGATCAATGAATGCCTATACGGGGCTTATTACCTTCTTTGATTCCCTTCATAGCCCATAGAGCAAAGATCACAGAATAAGGAGAAAGATCAAGACGTAGAGGGGTGAACCAAAGGAGGGGAAAGCTTCTTCGGAACGCATGCCAGGGGAAGAACTCCGTTCCTTAGATCAGGGGATTCCTATCGTTTCATCGTTTCAGATAGTTTCAGAGTCGTTTCCTAGCCTCTCAATGAAGGGCGCCCAGGTAAGCGCATTCGAGAGCAGCTCCTGTAGGACTCCCAAAGAGTATCCTCACTCACAGAGGATTTGATAGCACTTGCAAGAGACTGGATGAATGACAGGAACGAAGGCACACTGAACCTCCAAAGCGGATTGGTACTGGACAACTAGGACATCTAATGCACTGATAGCAAGCATTCCATCTAAACTCTGAACTTTCTAACATATTACCCCTTGACTAAGACTCTTTACTCCTTCGAATCACTGAACTCAACTATACCGTGAAATAGAAGGTTAACAACCACCATCATAGGTTCCTACCTTCCCAGCTCTACCAGGAATGGTTTGCCTACCCCTTTGCAGGCCTCCCTGCCCATCTGCTTCGGCTATTGGTCTAGAAATGGCTGCAAGAGACTGCTCTGTGAGCCTAAGAACATCGGCTATCTTCTGTACAGGACTAGTACGAACTTGAACTGGGAACATAAAATGTACTAGCAATAACAGGTGCGGAGCGAGGTCTTAATTCCATAACAGACCTTTGTCTTTGTCGCTCTCCGTTACTTGGAAAAGTAAGCTCATTTGCCTTCTTATCTACATCTAGAAGCCTGGACTCCAACCCATCGCTTTACGCTCTCTCTCTTCTATTCGAAATAACCTCCTATTTTTGGAATATTCCTGGGGCAAGAAGGTTTATAACCTGTAAACTACTAGCTACGCACCCATTGCTTCCTAGCAGCTCTATTACTAGGTAAGTAAACACCTCAACGACTATCTTGTCTTCTAATACTACAATCATACTATTTATCAACCATTAGAGTTCAGTAAACTTATTCTCGCTTTACGCCCTCGGATCACAGCCTTGACTCCACGTAAACCGAATGGCTTTGAGAACCGTCCTTGGTCACTTCCTAGCTACTAGCCTTCTTACTCGTTCGACGAGCCTTTATTTTGCTTTTTGGGATCACAGATGTGGCATTGATTCCCCTATTTGTATTTGATCAAGTTTCATCGTCCTTCTTATAAAGAGCCTACGTCGTTTAATGTGGAAGTTCATCAACGGGGCCACAGCACCTGTTTATCCGGAATCCCCCGAATCTGATGTGGGGTCAATGGGAGGACCTTATCCACCATAGGAATGCCCGATCGACTCTCAATTGCTTGTGAAAGATAGCTATTCCTCCGCTTTGATGCTTTCTTCTGCTGATTCAATAGCAGCTCCCATTTCAGAAGACCGAGAGAGAGTAGCTGCCTTTCGAGCAGACTAAGAATCCGGTATGGAATACTATTCCCCCAACCTTGGGCAATTCTTTTTTAAGCTACCAAATGAAATGGTATGGGCCGAATTCTTCTTTATGGCTTCCTGTAAAGGAAATTCAATCTCTGCCCTTTCCTCCCTCTGATCAGCTGGACCTATATTAGCCCAAGAACTGCTTCCCTGGTGCCTTTTCCATCCTTAGCTTGGCTTGTGGAAGGGCTATACTCTTGAAAGGCGGACTTGACTTTCAAGGTCTATTCTGGAAAGTAGCCTTCGACCCCCGTAACGCAACTAACCGTTTTATTTACGACCTACCGAGCACTGAGCCTTGAGCCGAAAGGAATAGATGCTGTTCTCCAGAAGCGCATTGTCTTTTTTTCCCACTTGACTTGAAAGAAGGGTTTTTTCTACTCGTTTACTGAGCGAATCACTTGACTAATGGTAACGGGCTCCACTAACTGACTTCACTTTTGAGCGTACCCAACTAGCCTTTTTCCCGAAAGAGATAGATGAAACTAAACCTGTAATAGCTCTAGAGAAAGCCAGGTCCCTTTGCTTCCAGTCCAGCCATGGATACTGTTTGTTTTTACATCCCATAAGAGTAGCCGTTGAAAGAAGGGTTAGCAATGGAGTGGTGTTTTGGTCAAGAAGTTACTTGCTTCGTCTTGAATATTATCATTCTATTCCTTCTATGGACATGAAAAAGTCATTGGATGGAGTCATATCCTTTATCTTTTTAATAATAATAATTATTAGAGACCACCAGCTAGCCCTATTAAGGTAGAGCTATCACTAATGAAGTCTACATCTTTCCTAATACCCGGTATTCTCTCTCCTTACTTTAATGAATAAAGGAATGAACCCTAATAAGTTATCTCTTTCTTATGATGATTCTGGGGGCCAGAGGTAGACAATTTCGGGAACATCGACCACAGGATGAAGAGTCCCTGGCCGCGGATAGAAAGGCTATTTTTGAGAAAGAGTTTGCTAGGCTGTTTATCTCACTTCAGGCATCTTGCTATCCCGCTTCGCTTCCTCAAGATAGTACCGGATTCCTTTTGTCAACCATGAGCAACTTAGGTTCCAGTCTAGGGATAGAAACTCAGAGCGATGTCTATCCACAATCTGAGCTCATCGAAACATATCCATATTCACACCCATAATAAGAGATTTCACTTTACCCGATCCAATTCGTTTCGGCATTCAAATGAGCTATTCCTATTCCACGAAATGAATTTCTTGGATAACATTCCCCAAGCTACGATAGACCCAATTCATGTTCCTCAGTCAAGATGAAGGGGGGATGAGATCTTTTGGCGGGTTAGCGGGGTCCTTGGCTAAGATGGAATCTTCACCTTTGCTTTCAAGCTATCAAAGCCGGGAAATAGGGAACTATAAGTGGCTCACTTTTAGTGTTTGAAGTCGGGAAATCCAGTGCGATAGATGGCATTTCTAGTGAACCCAGGAAAGCCAAGACTAGCTCATTCACCAGAATTTGGTTGGAGCAGCGGTGCGGTAGGGCAAGCCCAGTCTCAGTCCCGCCTATGGTCTACTCAAAGGTTGAAGAGAATTGGTCAGATGGCTGATATCCGACCCGACTATATCCGTCCCGTAAAGATAGAGAAGAAAGGCGAATAAAGAGTTCTCGCCCATTCATAAGCATAAAATCAAAGATGGGTTTTGAAAAGCAATCATTACTATGCTATCGCGGGAAGGGCCTTCAGTTCAGCAGATAAGATATAGTGTTATCGATGCAGTCGGTCTAAGCGTAGGATCCTCCCCTCTCTTCGATCGGGTTAGTATGTGCTAATCTCTGGTTCGGGAAAGGCTTTGCAATATCCGCCCTTATCAATCAAGGTATCTTTGCTTTGTCCAATCATTCCCTTTCTCGTCATTTCCTCATCTTCGTGAACAGCAGATTCGAGGGTATCTATACCTGGTCTTCTACGCTCCTCTTCCTCATCTTCGGAGATGTCCCATCGGCCCTTTAGTTCAATTTGTCCAATTCTCTCGGGCATTGGCAAAAAAGGAAAGGTTAGACAGAACCGGTAATCGACTGATACCATACTAATGCACTCAAGCACAGCAGCGGCTGCTGGTGAAGCTGACAGGCTGAGTTAGATATCTATCGATAGATTATTCTATGCTATCTCTAAAAACATATTCGAAAAACTAGGACAGTGTAAAGCCTTAGAGGGTAATCCCTTCTTCATGAGCACCCTATGCTCAAGCAGTCCATTCTTTCATGAAGTTCTTTCTAGACAAACGACCCAAGACTATGGGAGAATCCTTTATTGAGGACCCTTTAACGGGATGTGTGTCCGCTTCCATCTCATTCTCGTTGTCTGGAGAGGCTTTTGGCATAGGCAACCTAGCTTACTCGTTTTGATAGTTTCCGCTATGACTATGTTATGTATGTAATTACAGTCTTTGTTGGATATTTTTTAACCTAACCGTAGACTTTCTATTATCTTAGTCAACCCATTCATAGGACCACTGCCTACCGCATTCCTGCCCCGGCCTTTTCTTTCGCCCGACACAATTGATTCGTCATGGGGAACCCGCTTGCTTGTCTCAATCAAATTGATTGCTTTAACTAGTCATGCTATGGAGAATTCCCATGGAGAGCCAACTGCTTCATGCCCCAGATCGCGGGGATTCTTATTGTGTGTGGTCATATTTCCTATTCATTGAGTAAAGCGTTAGACCCGCATTTCATCGGAGCACATCGCTTTCGCTCCTTAGTTTATCAGTGGAAGAGGACCTTTCTCGATCAACTATCTTACTTGAATGAAGAAAGAAGTCAACTTTCTATACAAAATTATCTGAATAGCCGAATAAAGGAATTTTGGGCTTGATAGCCACTCCCCTGAAAAACTGCAAAGAAGACGATTCGCTACTTCCGAATCGCTGCATCCAGCTCCTCCAGTCTCCTCGATTGGCCCCCTTTGCCGTTGTGATCCCCTTAGTTCACTATTTTCTTGTATATAGAGTCGAGTGCCTGTCTTTGATTCGGGTTTGGATATTCTACCTAACTATGAACTCCTTCTTTCGAAGAGCCTATTGGACATTATTGCAAAGTCCGTTCGAGAGCCATTTCAAGTTTCATATCGAAAAAAAGCCATCTCAAAAAAAGCTAATAGTGGAAATCTCGAGAGTTTCAATCCCTTGACCCAGATCGATTGCTTTTGTGGTGGCATAGCCTCGTAGGTGCGTGAGGGGAAGCGATAGGCATAGCTTGCCAAAAAGAGCTACAATTTTGGACCAAACATGTAATCCAAACGACACTAATGCGAGTCAGTAAACCAACAAGAAAGATATTCAAAATGGGGACTTGGAAGGATAGAAGTACGAAATAGAGAGAGCCAAAGAGAAGGGCCTGAGCCATACCGACCCAAGCCTTCTCATGGAAGATTTGCATGAGAGTGCAAGATAGGAAGAAGTTGAAAAGGAGTTGTTTTTCACTGTCTTTTTTGGTTCTGCGAGCTATCTTTTTTATATTCTATACTCTTAGGGAAAGGGGAACGTCTCTTTCAAAGCTTTAGTGCGGTTTCAGCGTCTTAAGTAGGGTTGTCGTTTCAAGTATGCCGTTTTGGTGGTATGACCTCACCTGACACATTAGCGGATTCACCTCCAGCATCAGTTCCATTCCAAGTGTGCCTTCTGCCTCGACAACACCAGAATGAAAAAACTAAGCCATTTCTGGAATCTAGTGTTAGCCAACGACCGCTGGGACGCAGTGCATCAGCCAAACCCATTTGACGTGAGGTTCCTTTCTTCAAGGCCGATTTGGGGGGCCTTTTTCGATAGTTCACCCCGACAAGTGTGTATTCAATCCGCTTAACTCACGTTACAAGCGCTTCCTGAATTACATCCATCCTTGACAACCGTTTGAGAGTTCTAGCATGACGACGGCCTTAAGGGAAGGCGGTAGGTGGCCACGGTAAGCAGCTTGTCCAATTGTGCATGCATTATAAAAG
Organism: Cardiospermum halicacabum; assembly: GCA_031304145.1. NCBI lineage: Eukaryota > Viridiplantae > Streptophyta > Magnoliopsida > Sapindales > Sapindaceae > Cardiospermum > Cardiospermum halicacabum. The sequence continues at coordinate 14,130 of JARJHC010000025.1, read as the reverse complement.
TTCCATTCGTTGTGACCCGGGCACGACGTTAGAGCGAGCTCGCCCCAAAGTACACAAAATACCGGCTGGTACAAAGCAGGTCAGGAAGCTTGACATGACAGAAGTTCGAGTCGAACCAGACTAGCAGATAGTGGGGCGATTGGGAGTGAGGGCAGTGGAAGGGCTTGGAAGGCAGCTGTAAGGGATTGAAAGCGCGTAGTCCCTCGATTCTTCCTCGGTCCGCAACTATAGAAGGATCTTGAATTGGCTGTACCCCCACCAGAAAAGAAAGTGGGTAGTGCCTTTCCCACTCGGTCTTGATATGCGAATCTGAAATCTGAACGAAGGCCTGACTCGAACAGATCACAGGCCCCTGAGCTCCAAAGGAATCAGACCTTGACTTGAATAGTGAAAGAAGTATAGCACAATGACTGACTGCACTAGTGAAGTATAGAGCAGTATAGCACGGTATAAAGCCGTATAGCGCACTGACTAACTACACTACTAGTTACCCATTATTCATCCAGAAGGAACAGGGGAAGGAGGGCGGTCCGATCAATTTCTATCAGATTGAGAGCATACCACGTCTGTGCCGAATCCTGTGTTTTAAGAGGAGTAGCCACTTGGCTTTTCCTAAGGTTAACTTCCTTTGATTGAAAACCAAACCTTGGTCTCGTCCATTACCATTAGTAGCGGGAGAACGAATCCCGGTTCGGAACCAAATCATCCAGTCACAACGGAATCAGAGGATTATCCTTTTCCTATTGATTTTGAACCAACCTCACCTCGCATAGATCACACCGACCTACCCACCCCGTGTGTGTGGGTGCCAAGTTCATCTCCCCTTTTTTAAACTTACCCGCTAAAGAACTGATTTTACGCCTGCCAAATCACTGAACTTCTTTATACGGATTTGACTTCTCCAAGCTTCCCGACGGGCCTCGATCTCAGTTCAATGCGTTAGATCGTCGATCCATGCTGTGAGGCTTAACGGACAAAGAAAAGGGGATCCCAAAGATCGCCCTCCAAAGAACCTGATCTGTGTAGGCCAGAAGCCAGCAAAAGCATGATAGCTCGCTTGATCACACTGATCGACCCGCTTGTTGAAACGGTCCACTCGATTCAATATTTTTTCCCTAAAATGTTCGTTCAGGTTCAGGGGGTCAAGGTTTTTGGCTCGCAATAAAGCTAGAATGTGTGTTATCATTTGAATTTATCATACCTATGATCACGGGCTACCAATTCCACTTGGACTGATGCAGACGCGGTTCCCTCGTTGTGAAAGAATGCGCCAATAAGAAAGCCCCGCTCTCTAAGGGGCCCCTCTCTGATAAGGAAGGAAAATTCTCAATTTGATGACCAAAAAGTCAGTAATCTGGTTCCTTCTAGTGACAGCATTCCCACTTTTATTATCACTTCCGGTACTGGCAGGGGCAATTACCATGTTATTAACCGGTCAAAAGACTACAGACTTCCCTCTTAAACTCGTACTCGTACTTGGAGGAAGTGCTGCCCTTTCTTTTTTCGGTCTGGCAAAAAGTCCCTTGGAGAAGGATGTTTGTTGTCCCGCTTTTTCTCTTTCTTCCCTTGTGGGTTCTTCTCGGAAGATTGGTTGTACCCTGATCTTTACTTCTCTCTATTTCAGCCGATTCTTCCTCCCGGTCTATTTAACCCGATTCTTCCCCCCGGTGACTTGGGTCTTTTTGTTCTTATTAGTAACTAGAGGTTATTTCAGGGCAAACTTGCTATCACATTAACCGCCTTGTTAATCTTATTCTATCTTGTTGTATTCATTTTTATTCTTGCAGGCTTAAAAAAGAACGACCTACCTGTCTCAGTTAAAAGTTCTATCAAACCGATATTGAGAAAGAATTCCAACATGTTCAAAAAGAAGGCTCCTTTCTTATCTGCACCCCGTTTCTCTTTCTCATTCCTATTCCTACTGGTACTGGTTTGGACCTTGTTGCTCGCTGCCTGCTATTGTATATGTCTCTGTCTCGGGTCGATCGATTTCTTTTGGGGCTTTCTAGAAAGGCTTGCTTTCTCTCTCGGTGGGAAGGCTCTTTCCTTTCCTCTAAGATGGTTAGGCTGCTCCGGGGGTCTGGCCTTTGCCATTGCTTTTTTCGTAAAGGCCAGCCTTTCTTCCGAAAGTGCTTGGGCAGGGAATTTCATGGCTGGTTCGGGCACCAGTGACTCGGGCGGCAGGAGCCAGTACCTGAACTGGGAACAAAATCCGGGGAACACTCCTGAACTCTCCACCGGGTTGAGTAGTGATTCATGGATTGATCGGTATTTCGGGGACACTTCCTCGGCCGGTCAACAACCGGAGGCTCCGGCGGGACAGGTGCGGGTTGCTGCGCTGGAACGGGTTGATCCGCAGCAGGTTGCCCTTCTGCGGGATCCATCATGTATAAGCCAACGGGATCCATCATGTATAAGCCAACTACCGAAAAACCGGATGAAAGAAGAATGGAAAAAGAAAAAGGAAATTCCCTGACAAAGATCTGCAAAAGACTACGAAAACCGTGGAGGAGAAAACGACTTTCGAGTTGACATATAATTGGCTCGGGCTTCAAATCAATACAACCAAAAACGAGATAAGCAGCGAAGATAACCGGTGACAGGAGAATGAAAGAAACGAAGAGTTGTCGAAAAAAAGGCACCAAACATCGGAAAAGTTTGTGCACCTTCTTGATATTTTTTGATCTCATGAGCGATTAGTATAGCCAAAAAAGAATAACAATTTTTGACCAACAAAACCAAACTACACTAATGCGAGTCAGTAAGCCAACTAGAAATCTATCTTTCGATTCATAATTATATACTGATCCTATTTCATTTTAATGGACATCTATTGATATAAGTATCTAAACCTTTGTATCCTGCTAAATATACCTCATGTAGCGGTTCCTTGGGTGAAGAGGTTAAAGATATTAAAAAAGTAAAGCATAAACCGGAACGAGAGAACTGCGCTTACGCCTTTTGTTCACACCAAGACTGAACCATGTGAAAGGATCGCTAGCATCCAAGAATGATCTGAGCTGAGGGGAGAATCCTAAAATAAAAGCTGCTGCGGAGAGAGCTAGTTTGGATGAGTTCTAGTAGCCGCTGATCGAAGGGTCTTCTCTAAAGCGAAAGGGAGTTCAGCTAAATAGAGTTATGTTATCGAAAGATTTCATCTTTGTCAAGATTGGTTTGGTTGGGTCTTCATTACTTTAGAAAGAGAATGCCATTCAAATCAATGGCCATGCCCGAAAGATGCGAAGAATGGAAAGGGACTAGACCTGTTTCGTAGCCTTGGGGTTCTACTTTCCATCTGGGATGGGATGAGACTTGCTTTTCTTCTTTCACATCTTTGGTTTGGGACTGATCCGCTCCGCTGCAAGTTCAATTATTTCAGTTAGCTCGACTATAAGGGAAGGGAAGTTCAATCACCGGGAAATTTACTTAGTCAGGCCCGGCCCGGTAAAGAGAATAGGAAGAATAGGACTTTTCCTGGCTTGCTGCTGCTATAGATATAGGCAGTTGTTCACGAATCAGCAGATATTGAATCTGCGACAATTTAGGAATAGGATTTTTCTTTCCTGAGACCGGGAGTTTCCTATAGGAAGAAAAGAAGGTCTATTCAGTTCGAAAGGGAGGGTTCAGAAAACCGAATCCTCTAGATGCGCGTAAAGGCAGAAGGAAGGCTAAGTAATAAGCGCATTCATGTTAATGCCAGTAGGAATCGAATTCTCTCTAGAACCGGGATAAAGAGACTGGCCTTAGTCTGGCGAGGTTGACCCTGTGCCTATGGGAATGATTGTTGACTTAGGATCTGAAAAAAGAAGCTCTTGAAGATTCGGAACTCTGGGGCAGCTGGACAATCCGCGATTGTTGAATCAGCCAAGTCAGTAGCTTTTCCATCTGAGATGGGCGTGATCGTCTTTGAGGAAGAAGCTGTTAGCTCGAAAGCGAGTTCCCCGAGGGTGAAAAGAAGTTATTGGAAAGCGAAAGCGTGAACGTGGCGAATGGAAGAAATGAGCGCTTCTAGTCTTGGAGCTCTTAGCAAGATAAGATCCCCCGCAATTGCTATTGAATCCACTGCAGCTGTTACAGAAGGAGCTTCTCTAGAATGCCCTGTTTTGAGGTGCAGTGAGGTGGAGGAATCGGTTGTGCCCAGTTCCCATGGGGAGGTATAAAAGAAGAGCAAGCACATTCATTGATGCCGTCGAATCAGCTCTGACGGTTACGGTGATCGTATTCAGTGTCAAAGTCAGTGCTGCTTGCTAGAACTATACTATTTAATTAGATCTTGGCTTTTCCTGTGCGCGTTAAGCTCTTGTGCGCATGAATGATGATCTTTTGTTACCGACCGGATTCCCTTGACTGGTCTTTATAGGGCCAAGAGAACACTTTTTTCTTGCTTTAGAGGCCCGAATGCTTCTCCTTCTTCCGAGGGATGAGGAAGCGGTTATAGAAAAGGTGGATGGAACTTCATGACAGTAAGGCAAAGAAAAGGAGATTGAACCCAATTCAAGTTCCTGCAACTCTAACGTCACCCTCGGGAGAAAAAAAAGGAAATAGCGGCTCCAGAGATAGAGACCTCGATCCCTGAAAATGGAAGAACCGAAGATGAAAGAGGAAATACGGTTTTTGAGTGATCCGGAAAAACCAGTAAGGGCTAAAGGTTGGGGCAGTGCTACTCTTATGACCTGACTTCGGCTACTGACAGGTGGCCCTTGCTCTTGTTTTCTTTGAGATAGTTTGTTCCCTCTTCGACTGCTCGTTCGCGTCTAGTCTAGTCTTGCACTGGCGACAAACATCTTTATTGTACTGTACCATTCGTAAAGAGAAAATGATCACAGATATCCTTTCTTTGTAGCTGGGCAGCCGTTGGGATACTACGCCTCTGTGCAAAGAAGGATAAGCAAACCTGGTGAAAGATCATCTCTGAAAGCAAGGTATTCGCCTTGCCTCTTCAACGCTTCAACTCAAGAAGTAGGATCGGCTAGACTGTTATTCTCTAAGGACCTTATTAGCATCTCTCACTCAACCTTCGGTAAAAGAGCACTTGGGAAACCAGCCCTAAAGAATGGATCTCTGAAAGGAAAACATGTAGCTCCGGCTATACTGCGATACGGGGGCCTCAAAATCCTGGACCAAGTAGAGCTCCATTCTAGCTTTAGACGGACCGGCATGGTTTCCCCTTTCAGCCGTACCGACTGGCTCGCCTTCCAATACCAGAAATGTGGAAAACTAGATGTTGGGCTTATATTAGCCCTATGGTTTAGCGGAGAGGCTTTCTCTAGGTAACTTCCTCGCCATAGATAGCCCTGCTGCATTATTGGATCCATCCTCAATTCGGTAGGAAAGGTGTGACAAAGGAAAGAAGCTCCAACGACAGGAGCGAAAGTCACTCGACCGGGGAACGAAGCTGAATCCGATGAGACTAGGTTCGCAGAAAGATGCTCTTTGCCTTTAGCCCCGCACTTGCCATTTCATATCTGTTCTTGTTAGCTCTCCATGTAGCGACGGAACTTATGGAAGGATTCAATTATTTAGAAGGTTTCCCGGTTCCAAGCTTTGACTTTGAAAGACTTGGTCCTATCCAACCAGTTACTTCATTCCTGGGACAGCAGAGGAATGCGACTATAGAAAGTCTGACCTTAGTACTCCAACAAGCAGAATGAGAAATTAGAATAATAGCCCACTAATCCTCATCGCTGTCCTGAGCCTTATTTTCATACTCATTTTTGTAAGGAATTCCGATATCGGAAGAAAAGCTATTCTTCTTAGCAGTTTCAGAAGTGAATCACCCTCCGGCCCGGCCCTTGGTGACATCTATTACAGTGGATCTGTAAGAATCATTCCGAGTGAATTTCCCTTCTCGGGTGTGCTACCATTATGAATTCCTATTTGTGTTTTGGTTTTTCAACAGATAAGCCATTTGTTGTAAACCTACGAGCAGATCCGGGTCCATCAATAGCGGTAAAATCTAAGGCTCGACTGGGCTAGAGCTTCCTGTCATTGCCTTAGGAGGTCGTGCATTGGTTACGACGGACAAGAGTCGCCATTCATTCAAAGGAATTCCTTCCCGGGCCGATGAAAGCTCACATCTATCTTGCTTGAGACTGATTTGGGGTGGGATGAATCGTTAACATCGTCAAAACAGTGCAGTGCAAACTGTGAATTCGCATTTGATGTGAATCCCCTTTATTGGATCCACATCGTAGTGGTAGAAGCATGGCAGGAGCTCAGCTTGGTAGCACTTTCAACTGACAGTCGAATTCCACAAGACTCTGACTACTGACTATAAGCCCTTTTGGTCATCACAGTTCACAACTCAAGGCTGTTTGCTCACCAATCCATAGAAGAATAGCCAGCCCCTATGCTATGCCTAGGTATCATTCGAATGAGAAAAAAACTGCCGTCGAACCTTTCTCTTTGGATAGATTTTTCCTGTAGGAATGAAAGCAGACTGATAGAGGGACTTCATTTTCTAACCTTTTACTAGAATAGAAGAAAGAAGCCCGTAGTCCAAGCTAAGCCATAGTTCTTTTCTTTTTCTTAATGCTGCATTTAGAATCGAACCATTGGGATGGGAATAGACCAACCCAACAAACCTCCCATAGGAGCTCTGACCGAGATAGGCATATTCAAACGTAGAGTTTACTAGACAGAGATGCCAATAAGCGATTTCTCGAAGGAGCCGGTTTCCGATGGTGGTATGATATCCGTCGATGGGCAATAAAAGAAAGGGGGACATGCGCGCGGTAGGATGGCAATCAGGTCTATTCCCAGGGATGATCAGATGGATTGTCGGATCGTATAGGCCGTGGAAATCTTTGCTATTCTTAGTAAAGGTAAAGGCTCTGCCTCATATTTGATTGTTAGGTTCTAATCTTGTTATTCCGTTCGGTTGTAATTGTAATGAGTGGTGCTATTATTCTTTCCTATGGAAGGGGTAATGAGTAGTCTTTCCCTCTTCGCTTTAACTCCATTTCGGAGACATAGTTTCGGGCTCATTGGTCCCCCGCCGATCATCCTACTTTATCAGTAGAGATGAGCAAAAGCTGGATCAGAAAGATGGAGTTCTTCTATGACGAAATTTAGAAATCGGAATCCCGATAAGCTCAAGTTAGTAGCTGACCTGTGCTTTCTATCTATTCTTTATCATAGATAGAAAGCTCATCAAGAGACTATTCCATCGGAGAGCGACATTGGGTAAGGAAAAGCTGCTTTCAAATCGGATTCTATCACAATTCGTTAAGTCAAACCACCTTCTATAGCCTTTGTCCTGTTCAAGCGAGGGCGTATTCTGACTTGCTTTCCACCACCGTCATTGGATTGGGCTTTCCGGATCCCCTTTCTTCGGGCCTTCCTTTCAGAGAGACCTATTCAAAAAGCAGAAAAGCGATGCCTGTTGTCGCCATAGCAACCACTTTCGTAAGTCGCCCTTTAGGCTTTAGGATAGGGTGTCAAGACCGGGTTCCTACTTTTTGAGAAAGAAGAGGTTACTGGACAAGCGAAAGAGATGCCGAAACTGCAGATGCTTATAAACAAAAGCATTAGCCGAGATATACCAACCACTAAAGAACACTGTTGACAATAGGGTCCGGGAGGCCCTAGGAGAGAGCCAGAAAGAAAGGATCAAAGCATCACGGGCCGCACGCAAAAGAAGAGAGAGAATTGCCAGAATTGTATTGACGCCGCAGCAGCAAGAGAACAGCACGTCTTCCCAAACAAAGCAGCCTTCAGCAGGTGGTCTGCTATTGCCTGCCCCTTGCCTTACTCATTTAGAGCTTCTGGGTGACGTACACAATATCGAAGTCTGATAGTCACATCTGCCACCTTGCCCTCACGGGCTGGCTTTT
>JARJHC010000024.1:37816-50269 GCA_031304145.1 Cardiospermum halicacabum | reverse complement strand
AAACGTAAGCTCCTAGCGTGCTTTAAGGATAAGCTGTCTCCTTTTGATTGGCCGTTGAAAAGGTTCCTTGAGCTCCTCAGGAGTGTACTCCGCGGTCTAATTATGCTTACGGAGATAGTCTATAAACTTGGCTTAAGAACCTTCAGATCGTCAAAGGCACTTCTCAAGGTACCGTAAGAACGAAAAAAGCCTATTAACGAGGACCTCATTAGAGTCTATATCAAACCAGTCTTCGCACTTGGATAGGTTGTCCAAGACCACTTGATTGGGGACGGTAGTATCCTTCTTGTGATGCCTAGAGGACAAGAGCTCGTTCAGAAACGAATTCATCAACCGAAGAAGCAAAAGAGAAAGGAGTGGAATGAATCTGAGAAAAGGAACGAATCCGAGTTCGAAGATGCGACTAGGAACTCAAAGTCGAGGTTCGAAGAAGATGCTCACAGGATTGGCAATGAAGCTCAGTCTGAGTCTGATTCTTCTGAGTGTCCCATAAATAGTTATTTTATTAACTATTGAAATTGCGTTAAGTAAGAGAAGCTAAGGCGAGGGGCATAAAGTAGTAGCTAGAGTAGGAGTTCAGTCTTGGAGTTCATAGTTTGAGATGAAAGTTTTTGTAATATGTCAATTTCAGTAGATGAAGTTGCAAGGGAATCTTCTTCAAGCAGAGGTGCTGAGATACTCAACTAAGCAGTCCTTTCCCTCGACAGAAACCTCTTTCATCACAGTCTTGTAGGAGAACTCGCCCAAAGGTTCATTCCTTCCCTACCCTATTGGATAGGTGTGTTGACAAAGGAAGTAAAACAACAAGGAAGGGGCACATTGCTATAAGGACTAATTTCCACTCTTAGCATTACTGAATGCAAGGTTAGCGTCCTACCTTCTTCTTTTTTTCCTCCCCAGCTAAAGCTAAGCTAATTGAATACCAGCTTCTGAGTGGAAAAGAGAAGAGCTGCAAGACCAGATACCAGAGAATCAACCAAAACTGGGAAATCAACAGAAGAAGCAGAAGAAAGAAGCTCGACCAGGGGTTTCAAACGAAACTGATTGACAAGCAAGAGATGATTTTCCTCAACAGGAAGAGAATGAGGTAGCTCAGCATCTAGCTCAGTAGCAGCGAGAGAGGAGTCTACTAAAGGAGTGAAGCTCAGTCATATACCCCCTCTCTTCGATCTATCTTCCGGTTAAGATAAGTAAAGCGGGGAATCTACTAAACGAATAAGTGTGCAGTATTGAATTATTCTCTGAACTTCTTTAAAGCATCAAGTAAGTCAACTTTTTTCTTCTTCCTAGCAGCTAGCATCTCTGGGCTACCCGATCCATCAGTAAACGAGAGGTCGAAAGTCGAAGTTTCCCGACCATTGAGATCTTACTTTGATTTTGATACGGAAAATCTCTAACCATAGAAATAAGAAATACGACTTGATGCCCCGAGTCAAAAACGAATTGATTTCGTAGTTGAAAAAAAGCCATCTCAGTATAACCTGCTTCAGTTGCTTTTGCTTTGTGCTCTTCTCTTCTTCCTGACCCTGAAATGCGGGAAGGTAGTCTATGTTAACCTGGAAACTCCGCCTCTGTGAGCCTTTTTTCCTTCTGGTCTAGTGGCATAAAGGCTGCTATGCCTTCTCATATATCAATCGAATGTTAGACCTCATCTCATCAAGAAATAGCGTATATAGACTCACCCTTAAGACTCTCAGTTAGACTATCAGTTCCTTGCTTTCCCCTGTCCTGGGGCTTTGTTTGACTGACTTGCTTTCGTGCTTGATGGAAGATAGGTGTCAGGCTCATAAGGTTTATCCTATAATAAAGAAAAGAAGGTGAAAACTCATCATCAAGGCGGTTTTCTTTCTAGTTCTACTGTCGAAGAACTCAATTGCTTAATTGCTTAATCTAAGATGTAAGATTGAATGTAAATGCTAGAAGTTTGCTTGTTTCATACAGCAGTCACCAAAGCAGCTTTTCCAAACCCCTCTATGTCTCTATGTCAATATCATGAGATGCAGCTCGTGTAAATCGACTGTTAGAACTCATCCCTATATCTACTCATGTACTCTAGCTTCGCTAATGAGATAGGGGAAAGCGAATCAATGAAATGAGAAGCCCGTGCTTCCTTACTCCGACATGGCATGGAATAGAGGTTCCACCTAAGACATGAATTTCATTCCACTCCGCTGCAAACCTTGTCAATTGTTCTGCTCTCAGAAAAATGGCTTGAACCGCCTTTCGCTAACCTATTGGGTAACCTCATGCTGGGAGTGCCCTTTCTTGCTTGTCAGCCGTTGTGCTACCACTCCTATGATTTTTTGTAAGCCCCTTCTCCCATTCTTGTTGGCCTTGGCTTGGCACCGGCTGAAAGTCAATGAGATGATTCCGAAGGCTTTCTCCTTCTACTCAAAGGCTTAACTTACCCGATTAGAAAAGAAATGGGAGACCTTTTTGGTACGCCCTTCTTCTATAAGTTCCGCTCTTTCAACTCCTAAAGCTTCTGCTTCATCAAATCAAAGAAAGTTTTCGGGGACGAAGGTGAGAAATCATACATGAATGCTGCTTCCAACCAAGATGCTGTTCTCTCTCCTCGATGGGGTGCTTTTTGCTCCTGTTTCTTTCCGTGCCATTCAATGCTATAAGCTGATAGTCGAGTGGCTTTACGCTCATATCCCGAGGATAGAATGTTTCATTCAAACAGTCCCCGACCTTGCGCCAAACAGTAAATTTATACAGATTCCTAATAAATGAAAAAATAGACTATCATAATAAAGATATGACAGAAGCATCACTCTGTCTGTTGGATGCCCTTTTTCCTGGCAAAATAAGATCAAGAATAGCCTTTAGCTAGGAAAGCACAGTCAGACTAGTGCCACGCCCAAAGCACAAAGACTGCTTATTCCGCTAAAACAGAAAAGAGTCAGGACCTCTTATGCCGGAAAAGTAAGAAAGTCAAGTGCTAACGTGCAGCTCCCATTCCTCCACCAAGAGAAAGCCTAAGAGAAGACCATGCTACCAGTCCTAGCTGGCACCGAAGCCAAGGGAAAGAAAGCATTTTAACAAGAGGAATGAAAGAAGAGCTTATTCGTATTCAATGCTAGCCGACCCAGCCTCCCAGATCCGCATCAGCGAGTGGAAATCAGTCGAAGTGTAGTATGTTGAAGGAGTGGTAACTAAGAAAGCTATGCCAAAGTCCCCTAGAGAAGAAGCAAAAAGAGAAAGATGGCTCGCAATGGAGGTCTCCTATGCTCGCTAATGAGTAGCCCATCCTCACCATTATAACCTTCCCTTTCCCAAGGCATACATAAAGGATATGGAGCATTGGGTGGTGCATTAATAACTTCATTATCGAAGGAATAAGCTTTTCCACTTCATAAAACTGGATAAATACCTTGGTGCATTTGAAATAACTACTTCCCCAGCCACCTTTACAGACAGGACTGACCCGATTGGATTGCTTTCTTCCTCGTCTAAGAAGCAGAATCAGCCTTCTCATCCTTATAGAATCTCATTCATCTATGGAAGGATGGAATAATCGTTGGGTACCCTGAACGGGTGAGAGATCCTGGAAAAGGGAGTCTTCTGGTTGCGGGATCTCCGGCATAAGCTTTCTTCCCTTGTCGGCCCTCCAATTTTCATGCCCGATAGTAAAGCACGCACTTCAAGTGGCGCGATTTATGTCGTTGCGCAGGGATGCTCTTCCCGTAGTGCCCCCTTCTTCCTCCTTGTCTCTTTCTCTGCGGCCTGCGTGGGACTGATCCGGACTGATAACCCGAACCCTTCGTAGACTGAACTCTCTTCTCTTTAGGCTCGCGTAGGTTAGGGAACTCGCCTCCTTCACTGCTTCCACTCCAACTCTCTGTTTTTATGAACCAGTTCAACTCTCCATCTATGGCTGCATCCGAGCGGGAAGAGAAGTCGAGTCCATCTTTGTCTCCACTCAACCCCAGCTGGCTAAGCCGTTGATTTCCATGGATCCTTATAAACTTTGAGTCGTGATGGAAAACGTCCCCTCGCGAGAGATTGAGATATAAAATAAAGGATGGTTTAGATGCGGGAAAGAGGGGAACGAGATGGCTGGCTAAGCTGCTCCACCAGGTCTCATTTCCGGCCGGGAGATGGTTTGTATGGATGGTTCGGGCAGCCGGTTCCGGAACCACGAGCTTCCTGAGAGAGTTTGAATTATATGTTTGAAAACGCGGATTTGGCTCACTGTCGGTCGATTGACCGGTGGTTTGGTTGTTCTTAAGGCTAAGGGATGGTGGATGGGGGCAAAGAGAAGAAGGGCTAAGGCCTAAAAATTCCACTGATTGATTCTTTGATCCCGTCCACAAGTGGTAGGTGGTTCCCCTTGACCTAGCTTTTTCTCCTTCTCTGCGGAGAATTAAAGCAAGCCATTTGAGGATCAAAACAAAATGATGGTTAGTTCGAGTCAGCTAGCTGCTCATTCAGTTCAGGTGGAAGGCAACTAGAAAGCATCTCTAGGTCGGATGCTTATCTCCTTCCAACCAATCATTCCCTATCAATCTTTCTGGTCAAGGACCTCGCCTGCCTGCGGGGGGGAGATAGTAGGGAATTGGATCCTGTTGATTGAGTAAGATGGGAAAGAGATGGATGGCGCGGAATAAAACCTATTTCAAATACCTGATATGAAAGATAAAGTCAAAAAACAGACGATTGTGCGCCGGTTTCTATTATATCGGACCCCTCCGGATTTAGCCAAGGAGGAGTTCGATTTAGCTTCTTTCTCTTAGTCTGGGCCTATCCCTTTCGGATCTGTCTTTTATAGCCCTACCGGGTGTACGCGGGTGCAATGGCCTGGTACGAGCTCTACGCAAGCGCAAGTAAGGGCCAACCCGTATCGATAGTGTCAGGTGGGGGCAATAAAGAAAGGTCATAGGGCGAATACCTTGTTGAAGATCCCCCATCTCATACATACCATACGAAGCACTACCCTAGGTCCATTGAACCTTCTCTCGTAAATTAGTTCAGTCCCGGCCGGCTGTTACGTTACGAATCATGAAATGTTGACCGAACAGTAAGCCATTTACCTGGATCCCATTTACCCGATGCCTTTGGTCGAACCAACAAGACTTACCTGTTGTATCATCTTCCATTGTTTCGATAGGTCCCGGGATCAATACAAAAAAAAACCTATGAATTAGAGTAGAGCAGACCCTGCCTGAAGGGAAGGTGCGGATCCTAGATCCGAAGTTGATGATTCCGCTTACGATCTGGTTAGTGTTGATGATTCCGCTTACGATCTGGTTAGTGTGGAAGTGAACCGATCCAGCCGGATATTTTGAATTCTAGGGCCTCACTCAAATCTCCTATTCTTTCTTTGTCTGGTGGAGCTATTCCCAGACAGCCTGAGAGCTGAGTGAGGGCTGATGCTCTTTTCCTTCCAAAGCGAAATAAGAACTCCTGTAGCTTATTGCGCTCGATCTACATCCTACCTAACTCGATTCAGCTCTTCGCTCGTGTCTTTTGCCGAATGCAGTATGCGCTGACACACAGAAGGTTTTTGCAGCCCTCTCGTTTTGCGCAGTGTGGCTTTTTGTTCAGTTACATTAGGGCTTTACCCAACTCTACCTTGGTGATTCAGTTCTGCTTTAGGTGGTGTGAAATGAGCTGATTCTAGGATAGGAGGTCTTGTCGGTATGGAACCTACCTTTCCGGAGTGAAGGATTGTCATCCTATAGCCAAGTGTTTTTATTTTGGTTTAGAGTCGAGTGATGAAGCTTATGATTCTGCCGTTAGTGAGAAGCACTCTATAGCCCTAAACTAAAGGAGCAGGTCAAGTTCGTTCAGCTTGAGGGATAATTTACGTGGCCAAACCAGGCCCAAGCCCATAACCACACGGGAGAGTAACGAGATTCAACTGGATGGTCACGCTTTTTTCGAAACACTGGTTTTTCCTAGCTAACTAAGGAGCAAGACAGTACCGCTACCGAAGGGGGGATATTCAAGGAAATTGAATGAGTCCCCGTGGGAGCATAGTCAAGTAAAAGGAATGGAAGTCCACTAGCTTCCAATTTTAGCAATTCAATCAGCCCCCAAAGCTGCAAGGAAATGAATCAGGCACTTAGGAAAGCGGTCTTCCAGTATTTGAGCTAGTCCCAGGAGATTCCATTAAGTGAATAAATCCTTTCCTTTGGGAAGCGCTATTCCAGCAATTTCATCAGTGTTGTCCACGGGTCGAGACACTACCCTACCATTTGAAGCGAAGAGGATTTGTTCAGGAGGCCGGTTTTCTTCCGAGGCTATTTTTGAGTTCTTAAGCGCTTATTGACCTTGTGACAAGGCCTTACCGAACCTGGGACATAGAATATATTGATCGTTCTACAGGTGTTCCCTGGTAGGTAACTTCAGGTTCGTACCAGATTGAGTTGAGAATGTTGACTTATGCATGGTACCGCCGGTGGAAAGATCTCATAAGTCAGAGAGTCGTAATATTTACTTACATTTAAGGTTTGGGGCTGTTGATTGAAGAAGGCCCTAAAATCACGAAATGCTTATTGATATAGTTCTTTCTTCAACATAGACTTCATCTTCATCCACTTGTTCTCTACTTTCTTAGGTCAAGCATGGCTTTTTGCGTTCTCGTCTGCGTCTGCTTCAGTAACTTAGCTTAAGCTTATTGTTTTCGCAGCCGAATTCACGATTTTATTTCCGTCTTCGCGACCCGAAGACTGGATCTGAAACTGCCCTACCTCCGTACGTATGCCCCGACGAAAAACGAGATCGGATCGGTGGTTAACCCGCCGAAGAGAGATCTGTAGTTGACCTATGGTGGTTTGGTCCCCAGGCTTTCCTGGTAGGACAAAAAGGTTCATACCAGGCGTTCGCTTAATAGGATCTTAATTTACACGCCTCAGATAGGGGCAAGAAAAGACAAGTAGAAAGGCTAAGGATTAAGGATATGCTTGAAACATACGATTAGACAACTGATAAAGAAAAGAAGAGACAAACCGAAGTCAGATCCAAAGATTGAAAGGAGAATTTCCGCCTTCTGAAAACCATGATCGGCTCTACCTTTATGAACGAACCCCTGGCTGGTCCTGCGGTAACAGGGCCCGTGTATGGGATAATTTAGTTATAGTTTTTGAGTGAATCTTATTCCTAAGAGTGGAAGGGAGAAGGTTATGAAAGGTTAGAATCTCCTCACTGTTAGCAAATGGGGTTTTCCTATCCAATTCAGCTTGTTCTTTCAGCTTCATTGATCGTTTCAAAGGCTAAAGCCGGAGTAGTTGATCCAGATTCAGGAGTTCTAAATTTAAATATAGATTTAATAATCCTGAATGAACAACCATCCACAAATGTCGATTCATTCAAGCAAGAGAGTGCAACAATCCTTTCCTTTGACACTGGTTTCGTAAACGAGTGAAAAATGCCTTGTACAGTTTCCCTTTTCCCTTTCAGCCAGTCCAAGAGTTCACTCGAAAGCGGGTAGCCATTAAGGAAAGCGGCTGTTGGATATTTTGTTTGAACCGGTTCCGCCCCACTCCTTATAGTAAGTACTGGTGAGAGGGAAAGAACGCTCCTACCCTTTACCCAAAGAGTAAAAGAATGGACCTATTGGTGTGCTGCTGCCCTCAACCGACCTGATCGTCCCAATCCGCTTGCCCTCACTAAAAAGAGATTGTGGATCTCGAAAGCTAATTCGGATACTTTGGAATGGGGGCAAAGCCCGACGAACCAATCTCCATAGTAAGCATTGGGCGGGCGATAGGGAGGACGGTCTCTGGATTTCTTTCTTTCTGCTGGCAAGGCATAAGAGCCGTTACCGTATGGCCTGTGTGGTCTTCTGCGAAATCACCAATGAATGTCTCCTAACGCCGCGACGGGGACCGAGAGAAGCAGACACAAATTGACTCACTACATGAACTGCATAAGCAATATTAGGACGAAGAACAGTAAGATATACCAGACCCTTATTACCTCCGTAGAAGTAACATTCTGGGGAGGCTCAGCTTCTACCCAGGGCAGAAGGTGGAGAAGGCTGGGCCGTAGCTACTAGGATAAAAGCATGACCACTTTAAGATCTGGGATAGATCTTTCCGATGATATCCATGACCCAACCTCGAAATGGCCAAGGCTTGATAATCGGGTATAACTCGGAAGCCGGCTTGCGCTGGATTGGTCCATACCTCTGGCAGGCATCGCAGCTCTTAGCATGTGCTATGCAATCTGACAGGACCGTAGGCCAGTAGTGGCCATGTCTCCGGATCAACCAACGCATCTTCACAAACCCATGTGCCCCACTTAGGGGAGTCCGTTTTTTGAGCTAACTAGAAGCTTAGAGGAGAGCGCTAGCGTGCACACTTCCGTTGATGTGCTTCACCGATCGATGGAATCAATTTGACATTGATTAGTCGGACCAAACGGAGAGATCAATGCTACTCATTCTGATCTCAGCTGCTTTGTCTCTTTCTCGGGTACATCCCATACATACAAAGACTGGAGGAAGGAACTTCGCCAATGGTACTTCTTCCTTCTTCAAGCTCTTCTCTTCCTCGCCGTCAAACTACTTCTATCTTTCAGGTGTAGAGGGAAAAGAGAGTCTTAAGCAGCAAGCATGAGTGAACAGAGACTGCTATTACCATGTCCCTAGCCTGGTTCCTTCTTTGTTGCCTGCCTCTCCGCTTCTGTCAGCATAGAGGAAGGTTTTCACTCCCGTTGAGAAAGAATAAATGCCCTAGCTCAGCTTCCTAGCATGACACATCAGCTACGCCATCAGAGACTGGATTAGAGCCTGGAATGATCCTCCACTTGCTAGTCAGGAAATATCACCTTATCTTCTTTCGCTGCTCTCTTAAGCTATCGCTCGCTTTACGAGTGCAACCAAGTTCCAGAAACTGTTAATTAATATACTATGCTGGTATCTATCTAAGAGTCAATATCTGTGAGAAGCTTCCTTCTCATACACATCCGAAGCAACGTTTGATCATCAGCATTAGAGAGTTTTGCCGGTCCTTGAAAGAGCGTCATCAGTCTAGCTCGTCATGACTCAATCATGGCCTTAGGCGGAATTGGTCCTGGCCGGCGGAAAGATACCGGCAAGCACAGAGCAGTCGTCCAAAGGGGTTCCGTAGAGTGGTCTAACCCCGGGTCAATCCTTGGAGCTTTCTCCATGCCCGACAGAGAAAAACTTGGTGCGAATCGGGGTGATGTAATCCACTGCTCGTCTAACTAATGTACTGATGTAATTCCACGCAAATATGGCTGCCCGGAGAATCCGTAGCTGCTAAGGAAGAGGGTCGAGCCATAACGGATTGATGTGGCGTAGCGGCGACTGGAATCGATCTGAATGAAGCTTCAAGCGTAGTTATGGGGATTCTCCTATACCCCGCCTATCCTATATGGAGGAAGATTAGGTGGGGAAGGTCATAGTGTGAAAGCAGCAAGCTGGAAAGTAGCTGCCCCTCTTTGATTGTGCACAGCCCCTGCCACGAGACACCTAATCGAAGAAGCGCCTTCCTATCCATGCAATAAATGGGGCTACTTCGATAGCACCCTGTCGCGCGAGCCTTGTCTTTGTGCGTGCCGCCCTGTGCCACATCCTTCTTGGTAGAGTTACGCAATTCTTTTCTTCCTTCGCTGCTTGAAGACGCTAGAGCTGCGCCGGCTGGGCCGCTTCTTTTGCTGCCCTGTGCCCCACCTAAGCCCCGTATAGAAATGGGCGGTGTGCAATACCCGCCAATGGCGATTAAATATTTATGCTTGCGAAGACTAACTATTTATTAACCGACTAAGCAACTGAGAACGAATACTTCAACAACTGAATTAAGCAATCAACTGGCCGCTCGTGCCTAAACTCATTCACCCACTTACGATCTACTAACTAAATCTCGCTCGTCGTCCTATCTCGAGGCTCATGCCTGGCTTCGTAAAATCCCTAATAATGAATATGAGGCTAGCTTTATTCACTCATATGAACTCAGGAAGTAAGCACTATGTTTGCTTATATACTATACGAAATTGAGATTGCTGGCGGTATGTGAGCTTACCTCTGCCCCTCACCTCCTGTGCAGGGACCTACAGTTCCAAAAAAAACGGCTATTTTCGCATTGCGGGAAGGGAGTGCAAGACAAATTATTGAATAGCCCCTATTTGTTGAATGGACGAATAAAACCCTCAAACAGAAGGCTAGCTATAATCAAACAGAAGGCTAGCTATAATCAAACAGAAGGCTAGCTATAAGTAGTTAATGAGGACTTGGGCGAGATAAGGTCTAAGAGGCCAAGAGAAAGATTCCTACCATCACGAAGGATTCGATAAAGAGATGGCGCACTAATCCTCCTTTACAGGTACTAAAAACTCGAATGCCACTGCTGCTTAAATATAGGTGGGATCTCAATTCCTCGTTTTTGACATCCCACTTACAGGGAAAAAAAGCTTGACACCACTTCGCTTCAGGAAGTGGAATCCCAACAGTGAACAGGCAGACCGCTGATACCAATCCATTGTCTGAGAGTCTCCAGGGGAAAGGTGGGGCAATCCGGCCACCACTCCAGAAGCTGAACTGTAGTACGGCCCACATGCATGAACCCCTGAGACAAAGCTCAAGCTAGTAGTCATAGTCGGAGTTGGAACTCAACTCCCAGCCAGAGGGCTAGTTCATTGCCCGAGTAGAGAATGTTATGCCTATCCATCTCCTTTGACCTCTAAGCCCTAAAGAACTCCATTCCTGGGTCTCTTTATGGCTTTCTTTCTGATAGGGCTAGATGGTGCTGGGCTTCCCGTAGTAATACTCTTTCCTAGGGCAAGTAGACTGACTTATATGAGATTGAGCGAGGAAATACCAAAGCCGAGCTTACTTAATTGAATCTTTGAGTTTGAAAGCACAGTGGAATCTCTCCCAGCTAACTAGTTTCATTACCGAATAGAACCTTAAAGGAGAACTGAAAGGAAACTCCCTTTCAAGGCAAGACAGGAGAGGAGGGGATGAGCTTGATTACGCACCTGGCTTCCTCTTAGTTACTTAAAAGCGCTGATGAACGATCTTTCTTCTTTTAGGATGCAACTCGGATTCTTCCTTCACTCTTGACGACTTAGCCGGGGAAGTCTAAGAGCGAGTACCTCTCATTCCTATAAAAGCTAACTTTAGACTCCCTTGAACAACTGCTTTACGGTAGAGATTTCCAGTGCATTGGACCGATGGATAAGATAACTGAGCTGGCCCAAAAAGCGATGCCTTACCACTCGACTTTTGGCACAAATCGTGTCTAATATGATACCTAAGTTAAGCAAATCTGCTGCGCTGCGGTCCGTTTTCCGGCTTCGCTTGCGTCACAGGTATGTAACTCGCTCTAGACGAACGTGGGCTTACTTTGTTCTTAGGCGGGGACAGGATTCGAACCTGCAGTCTTCAGGTCATGGGCCTGATGAGTCGACCAATTCACCCCGCTTCTCTTCAGCTCGGCTTCGCTTTTCTTATTATGCTACCTAACGGTCTTTCTCTTTGTTCCTTCGACATGTTGTTCCCCGTAGCTACTCATCGCTTCGTAGCTACTCTATTGATCGGTCGCTACGCGCCCTTGCTAATCGTTCCTCTTCGAGTCACTCGTTGATGCACTCGTTTAGTTAAAGGGAGCGGTACTATTTGACTGTCAGTTCTTTGGTACCGCCCCTTTAACCTTCTGAAGTGGCTTTCAGTCGTTTAGTCTATTATTAGTTTCAGTGTATGGCGTTCCCGCTTCTCTGCATAATGGCGTTCCCATAACTATACACTTCCGAGCTACTTCTCTACTTCTATTGTTAAAGGTAGGGAAGGTATTAGTCTATTGTTTGGCTCTTCTTCTATTAGTTAATAAGGTTGCTACTAATTGACTTACAGAAAAACGGTAGCATCTTTTAACCAAGCTAAGATTGAACTAAGAAACAACTCTTACTTTTTCGCGCTAAGAAGCTAAGATGGAAGCTAAGTCTCTCGCCTTCGGTTCCCTTCGGCTCGTCTACCTTGATGGAACTCGATGGAACTCTAAGAAAAAAGAACTTCTCTTACGGATTAAAAGGACGGTACGCGATAACCTATGGTATTCCGGTACCGCCCCTTTAACGACTACTAGACTAGACTGAGAAAGAAGAGAACTATGGCTGCTACGGTATCTACTTCGTAGCTACCTTTAACCTTATAAGTCAATTAGAAGTTTATTAGTAGTATAGTTAAACAAACTTCTAACGATATTCTATTACAAAAAAAGATACCTTATTTAATACGAACCATAAAACATGGTGTTTTTACGGTCAAAATGGCTTGATTCACTCCATAACGGAAAAAAAAGATACCTTTAAAGCATCTAATAGCACGTGAGTCAACCCGAAATCCCGTGTTTTCACGTCATTTTCCCGTATTATAACATGGTTAAATACCGTATTTTATCGTAAAAACACCGTGAAAACATGTAGCTGATGGCCAAAAGACCGTGTTTTTGCATAGCCGGCTGTTGGATCATACCATCGCGC
>JARJHC010000024.1:15356-37638 GCA_031304145.1 Cardiospermum halicacabum | reverse complement strand
TACTAGATTATTAGAAATATATATTTCTTTATGCAGTAAACTCATACTTCAGGGTATACTCTTCCTCATGTTTTATTATTCATATTTTATGTCTTGGGACATAGATATTCTAGATACCCATTATGAATCGATAAAGTCTTCCTACTTCTCCATTGTTCCAATCAGATTCGAAAAATGAGAAAGAAATCAAAAGTCAGTGGACCAGAATTGAATCATGACTATATAAGCTATTCTGATATTAAGATTCGATATAGATGAAATCGTGGAAGCGGACCTTTTATTTCCTTGGCTTGGACCACGTAGGAATTCGTCGTCCAATTGAATCTTCTTGTTCCTGGATGCTCCATAGGAATCCATCGCTATTCCTTTCCTCCACCGAGAAAGGTTCATTCCGAGTCACAAGAGTAATCTATCTTTTTTTTCATTTTCTTTTTCTTTGTTATGGTAATGCAATGCAAGAGGTTGGAAATAAGGTTGTTTCTGATGATGAAAAGAGCTTTTTTATGTTATGTTAAATTGATGAAAACCCGATATTTATCGGTCGGTAATGTTAGAAGACGACTGTCGGTATCTGATGGTAAGATACCTACGTCGGTATATCTTTGAAAGCTCAGACGGAGAGAATAAACGGACTCCTCGAGGGCTACTTAAGGCACTTTAGTGCAAACCAGAAGGACTGGAGCTGTTGGATGTTGCTCAGTGCTGCTATAACTTAACAACCAAAGAGCTCCGCGTCGAACGAACTTCAGCCCCTTCGAGTTGGCCACGGGGCAACAGCCTCCGCCCCACACCATTGCGAAAAGAGGGGGCTTGCCCATCAGCCTACTTTGCCAAGAGGTGGTAGGATCGCAACGACCTAGCCCAAACCCACTTAAACTAAAGGCTTGGCCCGGTCTGAAGGAAGTAGACCTTGTAGAGCAGCGGATAGGAGAGGTAGCCTATAGACTCAAGCGATCAGCTCGGTGAAAACTCACCCCGTATTCCATGTGAGTCAGTTGACTTCGATTAGACCAGACCGACCCAGAGAGGAACGTGCCCACGAGGGCACCACCAGATGTTGTAGATGAACCTACTAAAGAAGAAGTTAAGTTGAGTATATCATAGCTGACCGCACCATGGGCTAGCCCATACACCCACTGCACGAGTGTACTTAGTCAAGTAGAAGGGCCAACCTGAGAGCGAGGCAAGCTGGGAACGGGCTGAAACTTACGATTCGAAGACCAAGTCAGAGACTACTGGACGTTTCGCAGAGCGAGGACGTTGAGACTTTTCGAAAAAATAAAAAATGTTTTTTGGCTTAATCCGCCTTTACTAAAGATCAAGGAGTACACTTGTACTCCGGCTAATAAGGAAAAGGTTTTTTTATTTAAAATTTCAGTTTGACTCTGATTAGATCCTTAGCGCAAGCGCTAAGTAAGCAAGCTTAATAAAAGAAAATAACGTCAAGTAGAAACGAACAAGGTCTTACGGCACGATCACTATATCTTTTCTTTTTTTATTTTTCTTCTATGGCTATGGAGGATGATACGTGGCGTGGTATACCTAATCGTTTGGTCAACGAGACTACGTAAGTCGACATATCTCCATGTATATGTTCTTTGTAGCTAGAACCCATAAATAGAATGAAATAATGGTGAGCCTAGGGCGACGAATATGGCTCAAGGGTGTCGCCCCTCTCTTCTTCATTCAAATTCAAAGAGAAGAGGCAATGCACTCTTTGAATGGTACTTGATTCATAAAGAATGAATCTTTTGGTTAGAAGTTATACGGACTTTCTAAAAGGAAATGCCACGCTCCGCGTGTCACCACGAGATATGGGGCGTTCTAATCGAAGGGTCATACCTCTCGGCCCTATTACGGTAAGGCCAATGCACCAGCCAGCCGGTGTGGTGGCGAACACGCTGTGCTGTAAGCTAAGCTGTTCGCCTTGTAGACGGAGGAGATATCGAAAGTGTGCCGTGCGTGATTCATAAGATTCTATAGTAGCACCAGCAGTACATTATTTTATTTCACTTAGCCTGCCTCTCCCATGACTTTCCGGACCAACCAACCCGGATCCGCCCTCGCAAGTCTCTCCGCATTTTGGGAGCAGAGCATGAAAAATCGAGCAATGGATCTTAGAGGAATTCCACTTTGAACGGCACGACTCTTTCGATTTTTGCGCTGGCATTTGAGTTGTCTCCCCTCCATCGGCACACTCGACGCAGATAGCTCCGGTGGCCCCGGCTTCTGCCTCTATCAGGCGGCGACAGCCCCTACCCCCACTGCCACAGCATGGAGGAGCAGCTCCTTAATCCGCACAAAAAGAAATCCAAATTGTCTCCGGATCGATATATGATGATGCTAAACCGAGACCCAGATAGAGAAAGTGCCCCTTTGTTGGCTCTTCGAGACAAAAGCACTCATAGGAATGGTGCAAATTCCCATGTTCCTTCTAGTTCTAGTCTCGTTTGGTTTCGAGAGCCCCCCCCTCCCCGTCTCTGACTCGTCTTTTGAAAGCCAAAGCCGTCATCCTGGAATTTTTTTTCGTATGCCGGGGAAAGTGCCCCACCTTTATTAATTCATTCTTATTAAAATCAAATTCCTCAGGTCTCTATAAAATGAAAAGCCCGGGCAAACAAAAGGAGAGAGGAACAGTAGAAAGGGGGAAGAAGTCTAGTGCTAGTTCTTACTGAAACTTCTTTATATAACTTTCTTTTGAGTGGTTTCTTTGTTCTCTTAGTTGGATTGAAAGAAAGACAAAACTTCCTCTTCTTCGACGAATATTGGCTATGACCAATGCCCCACTAGCTGAATAGGCGTAACAAAGCTACCTGAAAAAGGGCAAGGTGCACCTTTGTGAAAATGAAAATCGACGAATTGCGTTTTGCCAGAGAGATTTTTTTAGACTCCAAGAATTCAAAAATAGAAAGAATATAAATAAAGGCGCATACGCGGGAAGGGGGCCCACTACTTCCAGGGGGGAGACTAGCCTCATTACTTCCCACTGGGCGAGAGGTGCACCTAACCCACCTACCCACTCATCAATCACGGTGTGAAGCTGACTTGCACTGATAGACCCCTATTGTATTGGAATTAGGTGCCCATCTTTTTACTGTTGTCAACTCATTTATTCAATGTTCGATTCTACTCTATGTTAGAACATTTCTGTGAATGCTATTCTGATCTAAGTGGTCCTATTCTGTGTCCCGTGCTAGGAAGCATTACTCCTCTTTTCATTCCAAATTCAAGAATACGACCGATACGATTGATTGGTCTGTGTGCCTCTCTTATTACTTTTTTGTATTCCCCTGTTCCTCGGATACAATTCGATCCTTCTACGGCCAAATCTCAATTTGTGGAAAGCCTTCGATGGCTCCCTTATGAAAACATCAATTTTTATTTGGGTATAGACGGTATCTCTTTATTTTTCGTGATATTGACCACATTTCTTATCCCTATTTGCATTTTAGTGGGTTGGTCTGGTATGAGAAGTTATGGGAAAGAGTATATTACAGCATCTCTAATTCGTGAATTTCTAATGATCGCCGTGTTCCGCATGCTGGATCCTCTACTATTCTATGTTTTTCCCGAAAGCGTGCCAATCCCTATGTTGTGCGGAGCTGAGCATCTTCTATTCGCTGGGATAAAGCTTTTCCTCTGCAGGGGCCTTGTGCAGTAAACCCCCTACGGGCGGTCGTCCGTCGTCGTAAAGTAGTCCCCGCGAAGCTTTCGGGAAGAGGGGTAGTCTTGTGTGTAAGCATAGCATTTCTGGTCGAACCAGCCCAACTAAGAAGAACCGAACCGAACCTGACAGACACATCTTTTTCCTTTTGGGAGGGTACTCCGAGTAGTGGGTACCTCGTAGGACCTCGACCCGCCTACTCGGGTCTTGTATGGATATGCAGGAAGGGGTGCTCCTAGGTGTGTGTAGGGGTTGTGTTTGTTCGCGAGAATGGGTTCCTCGTCAAGTCAGTTTGGGGGGTGTGGACACACTTGCGCGAATTCGGGTAACGGCTACAAGGGAGAAATCGAAAGGAAACTGTACCCGACCAGGGATGGACGTAAACTCGTAAGCTACCGAGGGTAGGGATAATCGTCCAGGTCTTATTGTGAAACAAAAAAGCCGCCCCGCCACAGCAGGCGGGTTGGTTCCTCTGTCGTCGCCGGGTAGCTCTTGGCGAGGAGACCTTAGGATAAGTAGCTAAAACAAACGGGAGGGGGGGGATCGACCCGTTCAGTATAATTCCGAAGAAAGACTGTTGGCAGCAGGTGGAGATGGCCCCCTTCAAAAAAAAGGAAATGCGGGCAGGGTGAAGCTCGGCAGAGGGTTCGAGAATAGGGTAGGGTCCTGTCCTTAAGATTCAGATAAGAAAAGAGTTCCAAACCTTTATGCATGCACCTCCGTATAAGTGCTGCGTACAAGTTCCGGTCAGGATAATTGGAAAAGATCAAACCAATTTGAACCGCTCACATCACAATAGTAGTAGCGTAAAGGCCGTAAGTCGGGGGGTGGTAAGGCTATTACTTTCACATCTCTCTCTCTATAGATAGAGAGAGATCCGCTGCGTGAGCAACCCGACTGTGCGTTACATGTGCTCTACAGGCCGCACTCCTCTTCCCAACGAGCCCTTTTATCTTTTTATTTGGAAGACGGGCGTTGCGTTCGGTTCGAAAGGCATGGTTTTCAGTATGTCTCCAGATAGGGCCCCCACTAGTCCGGCTGGCTAGTGAGCGGTTCTTTCGGGCGAGAAGCAGGCCGGGCCCTACCCTACGGGCGGGCATCTCCCGCAACGCAAGCTGCATTGTTCGCCACCACCCGAAAAGCAAAAGATTCGAGAGTCCAGGCTGAAAATACATGCATAGATAGTGGTCTAATGACAAGGGCCGACGACGGAAGCTCGGGACGGAGCCGTATGATGCGGAAGTCTCACGTACGGTTCCCTGAGAAGGGAGTGGCTACCTACTGGAGCTTCGACCAACCACCACCGGTCAATTCCGCTTTGGGGCCACCCCTTACTCTACCATTATTATAGGGGTATGGGGTTCGAGACAAAGAAAGATCAAGGCAGCATATCAGTTTTTCCTTTATACTTTACTTGGATCTGTTTTTATGCTATTAGCTATTCTGTTGATTCTTCTCCAAACAGGAACCACCGATTTACAAATCTCATTAACCACAGAATTTAGTGAGCGGCGCCAAATCTTTCTATGGATTGCTTCTTTCGCCTCTTTCGCCGTCAAAGTGCCTATGGTACCAGTTCATATTTGGTTACCCGAAGCTCATGTAGAGGCACCTACGGCGGGATCCGTCATCTTGGCAGGAATTCCTTCAAAATTGGGAACCCACGGGTTTATAAGATTTTCAATACCCATGTTTCCCGAAGCGACACTTTGTTCCACTCCTTTCATTTATACTTTAAGCGCGATTGCTATAATATATACTTCCTTGACCACTTCAAGACAGATCGATCTTAAGAAGATCATTGCTTACTCCTCAGTAGCCCATATGAATCTGGTGACTATTGGTATGTTTAGTCGGGCGGCGGCCGTTAGGTCACCTATTTTGAGTTATGGACACACAAGGCCAAAACATGTGTGCCGGGCGTGCGACCCATCAACCTACTAGCAATGGGGGAGAAAACATAGCATGTCGCAACAAAAGCTTGATTCGAGGCATCAGCAAAACACTGCCGTCTGTTCCAAAAACAAAAGCCCCTTAGCGCCCCGGGACGGGAGTGGGGGGCGGCCCTACGCGCAGGCAACAGCAGCACCGGCTCCACGAAGTCAGAATCGAATCTTTCTGTTGGCTTTCCCAATTCATTCGTAAATAAGAATTAAAGGGCTAGAAGCGAGCGCTTCTAGCTGCTTCGCCTGCTTCTTCTTTTCTTATAGCGGCTATGTTGGCGTGGCGAAAATGAACGAAAAGTGATATGAACGTGCTATTTTCAAATCGATTGATAGATAGCCTGATCTGTTCTGATAGATCGAAAGAGTAGGAACGGATAGAGAGGGAATGGAATCTATCAATAGGGAAATCCCCTATTGATATCTATTGATGAGACAACTATCTATTCTTGATCCATCAGAAAGAAATCGATATGTATCTGATGGAGTCTACATCGTACGTAGAGCGCCCAAGCGCTTTTTGGGCCAGCTCAGTTATCTTATCCATCGGTCCAATGCACTGGGCTCATCTCATGGAGAAAAAATTGGTGTTGTTCGACGCCTCGACGCATTCCCTTCTATCCCCGGCATCGTCCCACACAGAAAGAAAGAGCGCAGAGCCCCGGCCCGACCTGTAGGTCCGCTAACGTAAAGCGAGGAGTTGAGCCTGAACTGGCGAACCGAAGTCACTTTCGGAACCATACTTCCTACAGCTAACACGTGTCCAGTCCAGCGGGAACGCGCAGCGCAAACGAACGTGAGCTGCTATACCGAATCCCCCGCTGGCCATCGGGGACCGAGTGGTAAGGCCATGATCTGCAGGGGAACGGATCACTCATTCTTCCATTGGGGACAGGTGCACGAACGACAACTCTAAATGTCACACATCCGCCGCCTACCCACCGTTTAGGTGGCACCAGCGAGATCCAGCTAAGGAAAAACGTGTCGCGGCTGCTCCACTCCGCCGCGGTCTCATGAACTGAACTTCGTTGCCTTCCCGCGCGCGAAGCGAATGGGCGCTGTGCTGTGAGTCAGTTTCGGGGCGGGGGGCGAAGAGAGACCAGAAGAATGATTCATTTGGATCGACGAGCTTTTTCAGCCCCAAAACTAAGAATCAATGGAATGTCTGTCTATCCATGAACATCTATTCTATCTCTATATCTATAGGGGATCTCTCTATACATAGAAAAGTTTTTTCTGGCATGATCGCCTCTGCATATCAGCTGCGCTCAATATGCGGGATTTCTGTTGGATCAGATCTTTCGCTTTGACGGAAGCTTTTGGACCTGGTAGCCTTCGCGCAAGCAAGCGCGAGAGAAGCAAGCAAAGTAGAAGCTTTGCCAGAAGCAAGACGAGGAAGCGGAGCTGTCGTATAAGCGGTAGCTTCCCCCGACCGACTAAAATACAACAGTCGCGACCTACTTTGATTCAAAAGAAAGGCGAAGACTTTGGCAACAAGCAAACGGCTTTCTATCATAGTTGCAAGGGTTCCAAACCTTAACTACTTAAGTTTAAGTACCAAAGGCAGCTTTCGGTTGGTTTCATAAGGGGGCTGTTCACTACAAGCTATCCGCGCTGTCTTAGATTGAACCGGCAATAAGATAAGTCGACGTTCAATCTCTAAGGCGGGTTTCCGCGGAGAACGGAATAGTGTTCGTGTCCAAAGAACGCCCTAGCTTCTAGAGTTCGCTGCTTTTCCCAGGCCGGAGAAGGGCTTATACTGCTCGCCTTTGTTTGATATATTCATTCAGTACCAATACAAACTAAAACTACACCAAAGTGGAAGGGCCACTATAGAAGCTAGAAGTCGCCTATAGTATAGTAGTCGGCCTAACCAAAGCGCCACGACAACAGAAAATTACCCTTATGAAAGTAGGGGGTTAGCCCGCCCGCCTACCAATCAAAGAGGCTGAGAGTAAGCGTAAGCTCACCCGTAAGCTCGAAGAGCTTCCCTTCATTCGCTTCGCGGGAGCCGCACAGCACATAGCTGGAAGTCAGAGGGCCCATACTACCTGCCTAACCTTTCGCTCCGGGGGACCGTAGATCGGAAAGCGCCTTCTAAACCACCCCATTCATCCAAAAGAGAAGGGAAGGGGCCTATGTATTTGCATAACCCCTGCGGATTTGACCCTATCTACACCCGGAGCCGGAGCCAATCCCCTATCGGTCCTGCCACCACGCCGCAGAACGAGAGCTCGTGTGAAACCTTTTATTTCTGGCGAAACTGCGGCGGAACGTAACAAAATCAATATTACGGTCGCGTAACAGAAGGGCCGGAAGGTACGGTAAACTCGGCCAAAATATGACACCCGAAGCACCTGGCCCGCCCCTTCTTCTTCAGTAAAGCCGACTTCTTTTTCGCCAGTGCTGACGCAGTGCGCACGTAGATAAGGAAAGCAAAATCCCTGTGGGGGGGCCGGTGCCTTTCTTTTACGGCCTAAACTCCTATTTGTCAGCCGTGGGGAACTACTGCTCGGTCGGGGGGGCTTGGGCCTACCTATCCCGATAGGACCTCATAAAGGAACGGGAGCTGTTGAGAGGTTCCATATTGCCGGGAAGCACTTTTGTACGTGATCGTAGTATGTCACGTCGTCTCGTCCCCGCTGCATTGAAGAGTACCTATGCACTATGTTCCGGTTCACTGATAAGGAAGATAGAGTTGGGGTGGGGGTCTACGATGTGATACTCAAGTATGACCCGGGGAGATACATGCTAACTATGGGTAGGAAGCGGGAACCCTTATGTAAATAACTTCGGGGGGTTACAGATCTCTTATACTACCATCGATCGACAGAGCGGAACGACCAGAAAAAGAAGTGAAGTTAGAAAGCCGTATGATAGGTGGTAACTATCTTGTACGGTTCGGGGGGTAATCGGCGTACTCCGATCAGTGGGGGGGAATCTTTGGCTCTATCGAACATACAGGGAATTGGAGGTAGCATTCCACCGATGTTAAGTCATGGACTGGTTTCTTCAGCCCTTTTTCTATGTGTTGGTGTTCTATATGACCGACATAAGACTCGACTTGTTAGATATTACGGAGGTTTAGTGAGCACCATGCCGAATCTCCCTACCATTTTCTTCTCTTTTACTTTGGCCAATATGAGTTCACCTGGTACTAGCAGCTTTATCGGGGAATTTCCCATCTTAGTAGGAGCTTTCCAAAGAAATAGCTTAGTAGCCACATTAGCAGCGCTTGGGATGATTTTAGGCGCGGCGTATTCCCTTTGGCTATATAATCGTGTGGTTTCTGGAAATTTAAAACCCGATTTCCTCCATAAATTCTCCGATTCAAATGGCAGAGAAGTTTCCATATTTATACCTTTTATTTTTGGAGGGGCGACCGTCCGTTGAACTACCAAAGAAAAAAGGGTAAACCAATGTGATCATGACATTGTAGGTGCTTGCGATCGGACGGATGCGACTTCCCTCAGTTGGTTTGGGTGGCATAGCCCGTTGCAGAAGTCCCCCCTTTTTTTGATCCATTTCTTTAGTCTTTAGGAAGCTTGACTTTACTAAATCGCGCAGGGGCGCTCACTTTTTTTGGCTAAGCCGTCTCTCTTTCTGGGTGGGACCGAGAGAAAGAAAGGACGGGGGGCAACCATGCATGGTACTTCTCGACCGTGTCTCCGAGGGACAGTTGAACGAGCGACTCATGAATGCTGCCGGGTTGGACGAGCCAATAACTCGAACGCGTTCGGTCTGTTTTTTGAGCAAGAATCACAGCGTTACCTTACCTTCACCATGATACGGACTCCAAGTTCTTATGGCGGAGCACGAGGGGATTAATAATCAATATTATGATTGGAATTGAAACCAGAAGCACGACCGGGGTCTTCGTGATCCAAGATAATAAAACCATCAATAACAGTAACGTAAGCATGAGACTTTTTGGTAGTACCGGTGAACCAGATGGCCGCGGCGATTGAATCTGGGACGGAGGACTCGTAGTATCTCTCTAGATCTGGCAAAAGCGAAAGACCCCCTAACGTAATTCGAATGGAGGCTTACTGCTGAGCCCACTCTGGCCTCGCAGGGCGGCCCCCTGTGGTTGCGAGCTGGAGCTGCCATAGCTTATGGCTAGAGCAATGGGAGGGGCCCCAGCAGAGAGAACAGTAAGGATAACGAGCGCTCCGCCCGTCAAGCGGGCGGCAGGAGCTGCGGGCAAGTGCTTGGTAGGCCAACAGCCCAGTGAACCGGGCGGGGCACTCGACGAAAGGGGGGCACACTGAGCAAGTACGAGAAATTGGCCCCGCTCCGCTTTAAAAGCAAGGACCACTACGGGAGGTCAAACCAAGGACCTATGGAAGCCGGGGCTCGTCCCCGGTCAATATTGGATCAAACGGGGCCGTAGCACTGACCTATTTTTTGATTGATTCAATACAATAGGGGAAAAGATCGTACAGTTCCCTACCGAGACAACAGAAACTCTCAACGGATCCTCCGCGCGCTGGGCATACCTCTTCCGTGCGTCTTTCTCGTGGCGGGAACAGAACAACAGGGAAAGAAAAGACCCGGCCGACCTGCCCAGGGCTCGAGGGCGAGCTTTATTTAAGAGAGAATGGGGAGTGAATCGAAAGGCTTCCGTTTCCGTTCTTGGTTTGGGGGCTTTCGGGATCCTCTCGATCTTATTCGTAGTTGGGAAGGGGGAAGGAGTATAAATCAATGGACATTAATGAACCATCATTGATGGACGTTGCACATGACACGATCAATTCGACTCAAGGTCCGGCGCTAATAGAGGTTGCTTACTCTCCTAGTAGCGAAGGAAAGGGGCAGGGCTTTTTTCGTAGTAATAGTGGGCGGGTCTCATGAGATCTATGCCGGCCGTCGGAATCAAATGAAGGTCGAAGGACCATTCGATTCATTAAGGGGCATAGATCTAGGCCTATTTGTTTGGTCAATCACCAAAGGCGGGGGGGGGGGGACCACTATGGGCGAGACCCCCCGGCCTCGATTCTTTTCCATAGTCCTGGGGCCGGCCGCAGCGGAGCAGCGGCGCCCTCGCCTGGCGCCATTCCCGAACCTAGCAGCAGACAGGCGGGCCGGGCCTGAATTCAGACCAGACTAGACTCTTCTTTGTTTGAGCTGCTCCCACGCACGCAGACCGGAAGATCTCAGTTGTCCTGGACTGGACAAGTACGTAGAGATCTTCGTGGGACCGGGGAGGGGGTCTCAATCGATCTTTTCTAGGATTCCTTATCACGCCGCGCACGGAGATCTTTCCGATAAGAGAGAGGGCTCCCCCCTTGAACAGACTCTTAAAGGTTAGGTTACTACCTTTCTCTACGGAAGAGGTTTACTTTGTACCGCCCGGAGGTCATATAGATCGGAACCCAGAGCGATAAGAACGAAAGCCCTACCCACAGCTACAACTACTGGCGCTTCAAAAGGCTTAGATTCTAAGGGCGCTACTGAAAGCCTTTTTTTAGGTCGTGTAATAGGGAGGTGTAAGCCTCGAAAGCCTTTGGTACTTCGGTAGGGCGAGCAGCCCTTAAACCAAAAAAAGGTTTGGAACCCTTCCCCTATTTCTACATTTCATTCTCTATTCGGCCCGCCTCAACCAAAATGAGAAAAGGGGAGAGGCCTATTGATTCGAAGTCACTACGAAAAGGTCGGTCAATAGCATAGCTTTTTCTTTCCTTTCGAAGGAAAGGCCTTCGCATTCCTAATCCGGTAGGGCCGGACGGCTTAGTTTTCCCCAGCTTGGCGAATCGCATCCCCGCGCAACGACATTGTTTGTGCGCCCCTTCCCCTTACCGTTCTCGCTCAGTGTTTTCAACGGCTGGGGAGGCTGTCGTAGAAGCGAAGCCTATCGCCACGCCGACTATCAAATACGAGATTGGGCCCCTTCTCAAAGATTTGATGGAATGGCCCACCCAAGAGCGCTTATGTCATATGGGAACTCATTGCTGGAAACCATCCTTATGGTTTTGGTAGGAATAATAAGAATCAAAGTCCAGGTTGGTTGGTGAGCCTAGTGATAGGAGACTATCTAGCTTGGTTCGGAGAGCACTTGTTGGGTTAAAGATTTTTTTTGTTGCTAAATGTTACGGCCTAAATGCTGAACTATTGACCCTACTTGTTCGGATGGGTGTTCACCCCAAAGTGTTCCCGGACCGCATGCATACATCCGTAAGTAACTTAGTGCAACATGGCAAATTTCATTGAGAGGAATCAGCAAAGAAAAGAAAAATGGGTCAACATCTTTCAGTAAAGAGAGTTGTAGATTCGTAAGATCATGATAGAGTCCCCTTTTACCTTGTATTCTATTAGTAAAGCGCTAGCGCGCTACAACTAGCATAGCAGCCTGCGGAAAAGGCTCTAGAGCCCCTACTCCTAAGTTGGAGCAACAAGCAACGGATTAAGCAACTTGCGCGAAAGGCTAATATAAGGGCCTATCTATTATCTATAGTAAGGGGCCTTTTCTTGCAGGATGCCGGGTGCGCAGGAACAGGAAGGCCCAACCTATACAAGGGGTTTCCGCCTTCATTTGGATTTGGTCGTGCTGCTATGATGTAACGTGCAGTCGTCCCGAGGCAGCTGGATGTATGGTGCCCCTATTTTCTCTCCCTTAAAGTCCTTTATAGATTTCGAGTCGGGAATAGAGCAGTGGCTTATTCGGCGCTATATCACAATTCATTCTCGGGCATAGCTGTTCACGAAACGTGGCATGGGACATCTGTCGGCGGCGGGAGTCTGACATCCGAGCGAGAGGTCAGACCAATGTCACGGCAAGTTTCCTGGTGAAACGCAAGCCCGTGACAATTCTCCCCCACTCGCGAATGTCGATGCCCTCATCGACTATGCTTCCTTATAACAAGCAGAAGTGCAAGCAATTGTTGTCCCATCCAACAAAATGGAATCACCCCCGTGATTACCTTAATAGAGCTACCACCCAATGTAGACACTCCTAACGCCCAACCTATGGACTCGGCCTGGAACTCCCCCCACTTGCTTCACCTGCACTTCGAGTAAGCATACCCAATTAACTTCCTTAAGTCTTGACTCCCTTTGAGCCCAGACGAGGTCTTCCCCAAGACCAGTTGAAAATCGATGCTTCAACTCCCTCATGAGCACTCTTCGCAAAGATGAAGTGCGTCCCCTGGACGTGGCTTCTTGTGCCAACTACACCCTTGTAGCACCTCCTTTCCCCTACAGTAGATCCCCTGATCCTATACTCACTGTCGAGTCCAAACCACCGTTCCTTGCCTTGATGCTAAGCTCGGCATCCCCACTATCACCTTTCCCTCAGTGACTTCTGCCTTACTACCTCTCCATGAGGCCTTCACATCCCAAAGACAAGCAACCCTTAATTTGTTATACCACAAGACCCCACATGTCTCTCTTGACAATGCGCTCCCCTACTCCATGTACAACATACCCACGAGTATCACTTTAAGTTCAAGTGCGCAAGTGTTTTTAACCTAAATTGCCCACCCCTGTGGCTAGATTTCCACCATACGGTCCCTGATCCAACAGTCATCTCCAATGTAAACCCAAGGTCACCCAACAAGCCTGACGATTTCATGAACATGGCTGTCCCGTGTTAAAACTCCCCCGAGTCCCGTCTTAATCTTAATCAAGCCCCCACTTGTACGGCTTTCGTCGCTTCCCTGTGCTACTGAGCACTCGCCCAACGAAAGGGTTCCACGAGATCCCACATATCACTGTCTTCGTCATCCCGAAGCTTGCCCTTGGTTAACATTCACCCTAACTTAAGCGTATAACCTCTGTCCGGTGGTTTGAGAAAGGAGACATTCAGAAAGAGAGTTCTGGCATGCTTCAAACCAGCTGATTTCTCCGTAGCATTGCACTCCAACATAGCTGATGAAGAACTCGAAAGCGAATTCTCTCTAGTCGACTTGCCAACTGATCCTTCGACATCACCTACAGGGGAATTAGACTTGAATATTAGTATGCTGAGGTTGCCTGGGGTTGAGGTGAAAGAGATATAGATTAAGTAAGGTAGCGACGTAACTTCCAGGTTTAAGGCAGCTACTGACGAGAGGAGAGGGATTCTCTGGTCTTTAGTGAGACCAGGATAAGCTCTGATGTAAGTAAGAAAGATCCGACTTTCATGTACTAGTCTCAATGGGCTATCAAGATTGAATTCCAGAAAGGAAAAATAGCAGGAAGAAGTGTTATCGAACGATTTCCCGCCATTTCTTGAATTCATTGTAGAGAATCCTTGCCCCACTCGATCGAGCACCAGTGATTTCTTTCCAGAGGTGGAATCTTCTTTCTAGTTCTTCCGAACTGTCTAGGCCCAGTTCCTTATCAAGGGTCAGCTCAAAAACAGGGTATCCCTTCATGTATGGGACGGGACCAGGTCGGATTAGTACTTACAAGGCCAGGTTTTCTCCTCATCAGGCTTTTGTCGCCGGCTCAAGCGACTCGACTTAGGCAGCTGGCTCCTCACTTCTGGGATTATACAGGCGGAGCATTCATCTTGTCAGCAGAGATTTGGCACTTGTGACACTTTCGCACATATTCAATGCAATCCGTCTCCAGTGTGAGATTTTATTTAGAAAAAACTGACTTTATTTAACATAATTCGAGGGTAAATGGTCAACTGCCCTAGTTGCGTGCGTTCTACATAAGGAGAAGGGCAATATCAAGCAACTGATAACTCATGCTGTGAGAAAGGGAAGTAGCAGGTTAGATAGGTTTTCAAACGAGCTCGCCTCTTACTGACAACTATTAGGGCGAGTGACTTTGTTAGTCCCATTCATCACAGCTTTCTCTTAAAAAGAGAGGGGTTGAGGAAAAGCTTGTAGTATTGATGCTTTTGGCGCAGTATTGTCAAAGCGGATGTCCTCTTGCTCTTACGGAAGGAATGAACGTATGATGGACTTCTGGCTATAGGGCACGAAGGGTATAAGAAGAAGTTGTTACAGCTCCTGTCATTTAAGAAGAAAGACCGGGCTGCTTTTAGCTCATCCGGCGAAAGTCTTTGAGGAATTTAGCTGCTGTAGTAAGGGCAGTAGATAAGGAAAAGACGTAACTGCTCTTATCTTAGTAGGATAGGATGCCGAGAAGAAGCTGTTGAAGAGGACTGATTGACCTAAGGCAAGAAAGAGTAGCCTTCAGCCAATAGCAAGTGAATCCGAAGAGCTTTTTTGCGTAGAAGGGCTTCTTTTCCACATGCACCAGATCTGGGCAGCTAGGAAGAAAAAGCCTTATATGGAGCAAAGCAGACTGAGGGCCTTCCTTCTCTTTCTGTGGCATTTGTCCTTTCTTTCATCCCGTGTACTTATCTCGATTTGCACATGGATAATCTGCCTCCAGCAAGCCACCCCAACCCTACCGCCAAAAAGCCGTATAGTGCTGGTGCCCTGACGTGAACGGACGCTTTCTTTGGAGACATCGCACCTGCAGTGGGAAAGGTTTCCCCACCGCAGACGAGAATACTCTTTGAAGACTGTGAAATCATTATTGGTTCACAACAACAAATGGTGTGGAGCCACCGTCGTACTCATAGCTAGCGGTTTGAAACGAGAAGGGCTGTTCAAGGAAATAAAGAATAGCAGGAAGGCTTTGACCATACCTTCTTCTCATAGGTGAAGCAAATCAAACCTATTTCTCGAAGAAGTAGAGGGGTTATTTCGGTAAAGGCGATCGCTATCACTCTGGCTTCTCGAAAAAGCCAAACCCGGAACAGAGAACGGTGCTACTCGTGGACAGATCAAGCAAGGGATAGTCTCTAGTGCTTTGTCTTCTTTTTCAACAAAGGGTGTCGTACTGGACAGGAACGAGTTGATACTGGTCAAGGTGACACGAGACCGATAAGACGGTCTTAGATAGCAGTCGATCGTTTCATCAACAAGAATTTATCCACACTCCGAATTATGAGGCATCCAATGAGTTCAACTCATTCAATCACAAAGACTGATCACTGGCAGGCGATGTCCAACTCAGATTGCATTTTGTTGCATTTTGCATTAGTCACGTCTATCGTTCGATGTGAAGCCCTGGAACACCTGTATGAAGCATCTCCTCTCCTTGAAGTCGAGGGAATTGTCTCCTCTCACATTCGTTCGAGCTGCTTCGCTCCTCTACTTGAAGTCGTCGGATTCTAGTAGGGAAATCTCCTCTCGGGATTCACCGGACTTCGTAGCTTGAAACAACCAGTCCTTTTCCTATGTGGACACCCAGAGTCAGCACCAACAAATCAATCCATCGAAGTTCCTATTGACATACATAAATGAAAATAGGGATGCCGTTGCTGATTCGGATCATCTCAATCAATTGATTGGGAAGAGATTACTAAAATTTTATTAGATTCTTTCCTCGGTATTTACCGCTGTGCCCCTGTGCTATCAAGAAGAAGGAATACCCGGCAAAGTCCCATCTACTCATAGCGGGTTATTTCACTCCTAAATTCAGGCAGTGAACTTGGAGAATAGGTTGAGAGCTTTAAGCTAAGATCGACACGGGAACAGAACTGAAAGCAAGTAGACAGATAGGTTGTTTTCGACGAATCCCCTGCTTGAGAATCAGCTGTTCGCCTTAGAAGAAGCCCGGCTCCCGTTCTTTCTATACTAAAAAAAGAGTCTTTACAAAGGCGATAAGACTAAGACGACGCGGAACAGAATTAGGCCCTTAGCCCCGGTCCATGGGGAAGGTCTAAAGGCTAACATCTCATGCGTACTACCTTAGAGCCATAGAAGCCTTTGCTTAACCATGGCTACCGACGAGGGCTTTCGGCGACCAGGCGAGCAGCTCCTCTATAAAGGCTATGGCTATGCTATAAAGCGCTCAACTATACTAATATGAGGAATCCTTAGAAGTTCAACTCATTTGACCTCTCATCCTCATATCCTCGATCACCCCAGCCTGTCTTCCAAACAGGTTCTCAATCTTTACTGATCATTTGATAATAGGATTGAGATGAAATTCTTATCAACCAATTACCATGCTTCTAGCTAACACTAGTGTTCTTAACACGTTATGTGCTCAGAAAACCAGTGCGTGAGGGCGGACGTCCTCACCCACCCTGGATGGTGCCAAAGTGACTTGAGTCGGCATAAGAACAAACAACTAAATGGGTCTCCTTAGCCTTTTGTTAGCTTCGGGGGCATCTAGATGACGATTCAGAACACGCAAGAAAAGGGTTGATGGAACTGTCTTTGATTGAGAAAGCTCTGCCGAGTAAGGGAATGCTCGTGTAGTCGACACTTGCACTAAAAATGAAATAATAATCGAATTGATGGTATGCCGCTGGATTTATGAGTAGGAAATACCACCTTATTTCGAACTTCAACCTTATTTCGAACTTCAACTCTACCAGTGCTTTGAACACCAAGTCAATCTTCATGAATCTATTCTGCCAGTTCTCATTCATCTATGAACTATTGGACAAGCGTTACCACACTAAGCAGCGGAAATCCGCGATCAAAACCCGACTTCAGAAGAGGTGCGGCCGGAAGAGATGGGAAAGCAAAGGACATTCAAGCTATTTGTCGGCGAGAGTGCCGTCAAATGGAAAGGGAATCCTCCTTCCCGCTTCCACAAGAGGGTCCGGCTTATGGGCGTTAAGAGCATGGCCGGGTATACTTTATTATTCTTCAACTTGTCAACCCCTCCTGCTTACCTTGAGAAAGAGTGTACCCGCTTTAAAAAGCTTGTTCACTTCCCCTTAGATTGGATGCTGGATAGCTTGCACTTGGATCTTTCTCCCCAGCTTCTAAAGTGGTAAATAAGGGGAATTTTCTTTCTATCTGACAGGAAATAGGTTCTTTCTAACTAGAAAAAGACTTTCTCATTCAGCGCAGCCTATTTCTTAAGGGCGAACTGATCAACCTGCATGTGTTAAGCATATAGCTAGCCTTCCTTCTGAGCTAACGAGGGAAAATAGATCAGTTGTTATCCGGCAAGAATAGGGCGCCAAGCTGACTGAATAACGGAGGCGGCGGAACAGGTCTGACCAAATAAGAGAGGCGTCAAACTTATTATCAATAAAATATGGGTCTCACTTACGACGACCTTTCTTCTCTTATTCTTTTTGCTACTTTCTTTAGAAAAGGAACTTGCTTACCTGGCGATTGGAAAGCAGTTTCAATAGTTGCATCAAACCAGACAGCTTAGTGAGGGTACGTAGCGCCCGAACGAGAAGGGGAATGCGATTGGCCCCATCAATGGCACCCCTGCCCTGTGAAAAGGCCGATATCACCCCGAAAAGGGGCACAGAAGACAACCAGAGACAGATCCTTTACTTACTGGAAGGGCGAGACCAATCACTAAAGGCAGGGACGGGGGATATTCTATTTAAGGCTGGCATCGCGCCGTAACCCCAACAGAGAGGGATTGGATTGCATTTCCCTTGCGCTGGGTCTTTCTCGCCTTTCTATACTATGACTTTCTTCGTGAACTAGTAAATCGAGTTAGCAAAGAGAAAAGTCTATCTGAAAGAGGAAATGTGCTCTATGCTTCAACCACCATCTTTTCCCTGTCAGCCTCTTACCAGGCTGGTGGAAGGTGTGAGATCCGAATCACTGTCTTAGTCTGCTTATATTCTTCTTGTTCGGATGTATCACCTACTTCATTGGGAGAGTTCTATCCCTCAACGGGAGCAAGGAAGGATAAAAAACAATCTCAGAAAAAAAAAAGAGGAAGAATAGGTTGTTCTTTCCATGCTTCATCTTACATAATGACATTCATAAGCAGGCATGATAGAGCTATATCAGATACAACAGGTGTTGGCATCTTAGAGCCGGTAAGAGAGCTTTGCCAGCGAACCAATCCCATCGGTCGTAGCCAGGTCATTCCAATTCCAGTCGGTGTAGAATCAATCAATGAAGGAAGGGAAGGATGGAATGCTTTCTGTCAAGAAGAAAAAAATTGACTGTGAAGTGAATCCTGCATGCCAATGAAAGTGAAAGGTACTTTCCAACAAAAACGGGAAAAGCATAACTCATATCCCGGGCAGCTAAGATCCATAGGATTGGAAGGCCCATCTGAGTTCTACATTCTGAGATAGCTTATCTGTAAACTGTTACTAGTAAACAGATTTCTTACCTGAAATGAAAGACCGGGAGAAGATTGAAAGAGATCTTTTACACCAAAGTTGATTGGATCCTTCTTCCATTCTTGATTTGTCGATAATGCCAGCATGGCATTGTTACGCTTATAGCTAATTAAAATGAAGCATAGAGATTGATTAAAGGATAAGCTATATTGAAACTTTCTTTGCTGATAAGCAGATACAGTTAATAGAAACTGATGCCAGTCATGCTTGAACCAGGCTTTGCTTTCTGCTTTCCTGGATTGGATCCAAAAGGTCCTGAATGGGTGACCCGAAGGGAGAGCAGGTTCGCCTTTTCATCGGGTTTAGCTGTTCAAGGGAAATGCTGAGCGTTCATCTAAGTCTTGAGAGAGACGTTCTGACCGCGGTCAGAGTCTAGTCCTTGAAGAATACAAATACTGTCAGCCATGCACGGAGAGAGTCAGGCCTTTCTAATCCATATGTCCTTTTTCACAGCGATTCTTTATTTCTTTTTCGAGGTGACTTCTAACTGGTGACCAGAAAAGAGTGGCTAGCGCCGGAGAAAGCGAGATAGTTACATAGATCATAGAAGGTTTGAGATGAGCTTTTACAATCTTTTAGCCCTGTGAGATATGGTTAGTCATAGCCATCAACCATCCTCCTTGGGATTGGCCCGAAGTAGGTGAAAGACGGTCTCTCGCTGATTGTTCCGCCTGAACGGAGTGTCAGCGGTTCTGAAGAAGAAAAGGAAGAGATAAGTTACTCCTACTAGAAAGGGACCTATATAATTTCATACGCTATTACCATATTAGGCAAAGACATATTTCCAAGAGTAGAGAGCATGATTTACGGCTACAACCTTAGATAATGATCATCTGAGGAGTCTATCTTATGCTATCGGATTCTCTAACCCTGCTTACTTACCTTCTAGCCTACGAAAAAGACCTGCTTATCGAACTGAACTTCAATGAGACTACGCACTTGTGGCACACACGCTATATCATCTCTTCATCCCGTAAAAAGGAAATGAGCCCATTGATTCACCTATCCCAACAGCAGAATTATTGTGAGTAAAGCCCAGGAGAGATCTTAGCCTGTAGGGTTATTCTTACCCTTGGCCTTCTTCTCCTCGTTTTCATTGGGTCACTGCACTAAAGCTAAGGATTTATTTTCTTAGTTACATGAGTTCGATCCCTTTCTTGTCCTCTTCAATCTTTGAAAGCTCAGCCAATCCGAGAGTTTGTTTAAGATAAGAGTCTTTCTATGGGAATAAAGAGAGGGTACTGATCACTAGCCGAATCTGCTACTGTAGGAAAGAAGATCTATGTGACCAAATTCACATCGATAAAACCAGTTGTGTGCCACATACATGGCACGAATCCCGAGTTTCCTCTTACCGATAGGCATCATGAGGGACTTAACTAGGAGTTCCCCTCTGGACCTGAGAGAAGAGAAGGTTCGCGATCCAACACAGATTATAAATCAATATGCATTGAATGATGGTCCATTCCCTGGAA
The DNA here is from genome assembly GCA_031304145.1 of Cardiospermum halicacabum. NCBI lineage: Eukaryota > Viridiplantae > Streptophyta > Magnoliopsida > Sapindales > Sapindaceae > Cardiospermum > Cardiospermum halicacabum. The sequence continues at coordinate 17,487 of JARJHC010000024.1, read as the reverse complement.
AATTAGGGTAAGCCAAAGGTTCCGTTCACGGATTAAGTAATTGAATATATGATCTTTCTGATTCCGATAAACCGCATACGATATCAATGAAGGCTAGGAAAAGGAAGAGGGCGGTTTTGTAGCGGAGGTAGACTCTGGGAGTGGGGAGATATAGTCGATGGGATGGGCGGTCCTCCATTAGTCTTCTGTGTTTGCAAGGGTGGAGTCAAGTTGATTGATTTGCGATCGGGTAGGTCTTCCGGAGGTGTAAAAGAGGGATCTTTCAGAGTGGAAGGAGATTTGGAGGAAATGGGAGCTTGATTACACAATCCACCAACGTCTGATCAGGGGTTTTCTTACTTGTGGAAGGTTTGTTGTCTAATCTTGTGATCTCCATAGTGGAGCTTCACCGGTGGACGTAGGTCTACTGACTGACTAAACTAGGAAATAAGCGCTCTAACAAAGCAAAAGAAGGATGCCCTAAGCGTCGAGGAACATGTACCTTGGTCTATGTAAAGATGGCTTCCAGGATACCAATTAGCATCTTTATTAGCAATAAGTTTTTTTAAGTCATTTTTATCGCCCATTGCATCCTCATGTGGGATTCCTTTTCTGGTCCCCTTTTCGTTTGATCTAGAGCATTTCTCGGGGTAGTTTTGGATCTCAAGAAATGTTATATCTCTGGAGACAGCCTTTGGGGTATTACCTGATTGACCGACCATGCTTAATAAGCAGGCTCGTTAGGAAGAGTAGGCACCTTGGTTACCGTCAATTCTTTGAATCACATTATTTCAAGAGTCAGAAAATGCCCGTGGAAAGAGAGTCACATTCCCTTATGCTTTCGGTGAAAGGCAATCTTACCTATTCATATTAATTTATAATATGAATATAGTCCTTTCGAAGCTCGATAGCCTAAGGTAAGGATGCGATGCGAGGTTGAGCGTTAGCGAAGAAGGCTGGATCAGGATCTTGAGAATGTGGGAAATAGATTCAGTTTCACGTAAAATACATCCCAAACCCTTAAAATGATAAGCATGTAAGCCTGCTTTCATCGAAAGAGGCACGCACAAGTCTTCATTTGTAGGACTTTCTTGGATGGTTCATGTAGGCTTGGGTCTTTCATTCGGGGCCTATTGGGGCACCCTGTGGGCCAATGCGTATAAGCTTGGGCTTTCTTAACGTGGCTCATTTGACGACTCAGTACATGGATGTCACGAGTCTATTGGCATAGAATATGGAATCTTTTCTACGTAAGCTGGTTGTGCAAGGTTAGTTTGTTCATACAGGCAGTGTGATTTGGGGATCTTTTGTGGTAGCCAGAGCCAGCCAGTTTTTCACTAAATAGGCATGATAGTCTTCAACTGCAGAAAAGTAGTGCGGAGAACTAGTCTGAATTGTGCCTGCCATCCAATTCGGTGACGCATGGCGAGATTCCTCTCTGCAACGCAATTCCCACCTCAATCTCGTGAATGTCCTTCCCAAATCCTAGCGTGACGTGGATGATCCGCCGAATCCTCACCACGATCGATTAGGTGAAACGGTTCCGCAAAGTTTGTTACAGGCAGCGTGGTTATAGTACTCAGATTGTGCCAGCCATGCAATTCGTACTGCATGGCGAGATTACTCTACCACTCTATAAATAGAGGCTTCTTCACTTCATCAAATATCAAAGCAAAGAAATTGAGTAATAGCACGTATGGATATAGCTGATATAAACAGGATTTCTCAAATTGATGTCCAAATGAATAACCTGCAAAATGCAATTCAAGGGCGCCGTAGAACGCTAAACGCGCTTTTGCTAAGTGTTAGAACACAGGATCCTGCAAGAAAAGAAGCGCGCATTGCCGCTGCCAGAGAGGACATAAGCGATTTGGAGAGGAGGCTGCAAGCGCTGCGGACGGAGAAGGAAGAACTCGTTGTGCGGGTTGCCACCTTCGGTGTCCCGGAAAACCACTAGAAAAAAAATTATAAAAATAGTTACTTTCTACTTGTTAAGGCCTATCTTTATGTTTCGAAAATAAGTTTAGTAATGTAGTAGGCCTAATGCTTTTAAAGCTCTAGTAAAAGGCATATGTGGTTGTTTATGTAATGTAGTGCTTTATGTAGTAGTAATGAATAAATCTGTTGGATCCATGTTTTTTTATATACTTGA
>JARJHC010000024.1:0-12500 GCA_031304145.1 Cardiospermum halicacabum | reverse complement strand
CCCATCACTCAGCGGTTTAGGACTAGGAATCGTCTTTCGCTACCATGAGATGGAAGCGCTCCAACGAAAGTGGTTCACATCACCTACGTAATTTCTACAATAGCTTTTGACTTGTTAAGTTAAGGCTGCTTTACCTACCTCTCCTTAACAGTCGAGCATCGCTAAAGCCCTCTCTCTACCGGTCTACTATCTTCGTTCCTAACTAAACGACGGGTCGACTTGCATGTGTTAAGCATATAGCTGAAGTAGCATGATTGGAGGCTATTAAAGCTTAGGCTACTTACTATAAGCTTCAACCTCCTCTATCTAAGTAAGAGGAGAGAGTCTTTCTTATTCAATTGATAGAACCCAAAAAAAGCTGCCTCCTTTATATACGATACCGCCAAATGAAAATGACTTCCTGAAGAAACAGATAGTTAAGTGGCGATGTGCCTTCTCTATATCTATCTAATTAGTTCTTGATTCCGGGTTGAATTGGCCTATGTCTTGCCTCGGACTCTGGGTCTCCACTCACTGATACCAGCACTGAACTCACCTATAGAACAGAACCAGATAGCTCTTAGTGGATAGTCGAAGTGAGAGAGGTAAGAGGTAGCCGGGCAAGCAAGCAATGAAGCTACCAGTGGGATAAGCATGAATGAGCCGAGTGCATTAAGATCGAGAGATTCAGCTTCCAGTACACTTTCTCTATTTCATTGGCTGGGCAAGGATAAGCATTACTTACTTGCTTGTTAGAGATAAGGTAAAGGTACTTCATGTACTGAACGCATTTAATTGGTACACTTACTTACTTCTTAAGTTAGTTGGCATGTTCACTCTGCTTGAAGGATATTTTCTATGCTCGACAGACAGGATATTAGTGCTTGACTAAAAGGCAAGTCGGCCTTTTCTTTTAGGAGGATTCATGTCGAGGCATACTATCTATCTAAGTGCCTCTCCAGTGACGACCCTTTGAAAAGGGAAGTCCTCAGATGAACTTTTATGGGAGCAGCGGCTATAGGTCTTGTTTCCAGCCTGTCTTGTCTTCCAGTTCAGAAATAAAAGAATAGAACATTCGATCATGCCTAATTTCGACCCGGAGATCATGTATGAGCTGAGGTCAGCAATCACATAAGTCATCTTCAAAGACTTCACTGAAGAAAGCTAGGGGTCAGGCTGACTTTCCGAGTAAGTATGGGATAGGATAGAAGAAAAATCGACTGTACTCGCCCTGTATAATCACAGAATTCACTGACTTTGGGAAAGGCACCCCAGACATACTAAGATTCATAATATAATATAAATATAGAAGTGTCTAGTCTAGCCCCCTTTATTAGTGCCCCCTTTATTAGTGATAAAATTTTTTGGATCCCACCAACGCACAATCAAAGGCAAGAGATGTTGAATTGGATGAAGCCCAAGAGGCGACGGAGCTACAGCAACTAGAGCGGGAAAAGGAGTGGAACGGGATGTAAAAAAACTCCCAGAAAGAAGATAAACAATGGACTAGATGGGCGAAGGGAAGAAAGTAGTTGTGACATTAACAGGTGCTCGCTTCGGAAATTCCCGACCTTGTCTATCTGGACGATAAGGCTTCAAGCAACTGACATGCATGACAGGATGAATCTTCAACTCTGGCGGAAGCTTCCATTTTTAGGACGTCTCTCCCACCTTAGCAATGATGCGATACGGGCCGTCATACCTTCTTAACAATCCTTTATGAATTGGCCCCCGGATGGCCTTGTGCTGGCTAGCTTTTCATTTTGACCAAGACCATATCCCCAGAAGCTGACTGGTCTTCGGTTTTTCTCGGCCTTGTCTTCATTCTTTGGACCGTCCGATCCATGTAGACTCTGGCCAACTTCATTCTTTCTTGCCACTCTTTGGCAAAGCGATGGGCAGAAGGCGCCTCCCCTCATCCTCATAATCAGCAGCTACAGCGCGTCCGGTGTCAAGGGCTGCTTGACGCTCTTCTCCTTTCGAGTGAATTGATTTACTTCGGCTCGGATGCCTTTGATCAAATGGAAGGATGGATGCCCGCTTTTAGCGACTTCCTTCGGTCATTCCTTCTTTACTTGTTTGCTATGGCTTAAGAGTTAATCGCACGAGATAGTAAGTAAGAGATTGAAAAGAGGATCATTGGACCTCGCTCTCGGGCCCAGAGGCAGAGCAAAGAAAGCCAACGATCTTTGCTTGTTTCGTGGTATGGACCCCTGAATGGGTTCTGCTGCTATCGACACCTACCTAATGAACCAAAAGTAATCGATCGAGACCGAAGCTTAGCGAGCGTCTTCGTTATAAGAACTTCTCGCTCAATAAGACTAAGCGAGCAAACTACCCTTTCTCTAATGGCATGGCATGGTCTTCCTTCATCATTCCACGAAACTCTAATAAATTCTTTTTTTACTACAGCGAAACCCCATCCTAAAAAGGGGCACTCAAGCTCGAACTTACTTTTTTCAACGGCATCTTCCTTGTCTGCTTCTACAGATGTTTTAGTGGCAGTCTAATTCCTATGATTCTGCAGATTCAAATGCGTATTTATGTATGAGTATGATTCAGTGGATGAAAGATATGCTTAAAGAGAATAATCCGATCTTTCATCTGCATTTTCTCTAGTGGTATCTGCTGCTTACCTTTACTTCCAAAACTGAAAGAACATCGTCACTCAAAAGACGAGACTTGGATCGAGGATCTACGCCTTCCCTTACGGAAAGGTCCGCTCCAACCACCGCTTATTGAATTGTTGAATTTATTTCCTCTGCCCTACCTGACTCATCGGCATCGGGCTCTCGCTTGTCAGTTTGGCTTTTATTTAATTGTTAAATCCCCTCTTTCCTTCTTCCTTGCCTTGTCCAGTAGCCCGCGAGACAACAAGGACACTCGTAAGGTATCCTATTATATTAAGCTCCGCGCTGAGGAAGTATAGGTCTCCTATGCGGCAACGAGCTGAGGATCCCCCGGTCGAACTAATTTCGTCCGTTCCATCCCTTTTATAGATGGTTATAGATGGTGATCAGATTTGTGAAGAAGATCTCTTCTATGCTGAGAATCATCTGCGAATCCCCACTTTGATTGACCTTTACCGGTCATTGCTGGAAAGGTAAAAGAAGGCCCTAGCCTAGCCTCGTCGACCCTCAAATTCTCAACCCCAAGACTGAAAATCACTATGTATTCATTCGGGCACTATCTAAGATCTGATTAGCAAATAAGTCACTTCACTCCTCTCGTTGTCACTCGAGCTGCTTCGCTCCTCCGCTCTTATGTACCGGCAGCCTCCTCCACCAAAGCTATTGTTGTAGCTCCAGGACCACTTTCTTTTTCACAAACAAAGTAGGGCTTATAGTATTGGAAAAGTGAGTCACCCGACTAAGCAAAGAAGGAGGACCCTTTTTAGGAGGAATCGACCAAGGTCAGGTCAGAGAAGCTGTCGCACCCGGTCCTTCTTATGGTTTCGCCTAAAATCTGTTTGGAAGCTATCTCTGTAACCACCAGATAGACTGAAACCTGACTTCTTGTTTTCTGTTGTTGTCTTGTCCCCAAGGTAACTCCATTCTAATATACCCTTGTTCCTTTTCCCAGATAAGGGAAAGACAGACTTAGAGCTTGATCTTCGCCTTCGATGGATACTCATTTCCTAACCTAAGATCGTGTTAAAGTCTTGTTCTTATACCGCTTTCAATCCTACGCGGGCTAAACTCAGTAATTTAGTTCCATAGCATGACCTGTCTGTATGACTATACCCCCGTAATAAGGCCAGTCAGGGATCTGCTCCTAGGCACCTTCCCGAAGCCCATACTATGCTACAAGGAATTTTTATTATCACACCTGTCATGAACAAAGTGAATCCCAGTGAAAGCCTGGTAAAGAAGAAAGATCGAGAAGGCTAACCTCCACCAAGAAAAGAAAACTAAAGAACGGAAGCCATGACCTCTTTACCTTCGTTAGCTGTGCACCAGAAAGAATACTATATCTGGCTCAATAAAAGACCATTCTTTAGATTCTAAATCTAGCTTACCTATGTTTTTTCCTCACCTAAATGAGAGACTACCACCGCTAAGTTTACTCCATTTCACTAGTGATTTAAACTCATTTCATTGTCTCCTGAAGATCAAGAGAGAGATGCGGAGGTGGGGTTACCAGCCAGCGAGAACAAGAATCTTGCCCATGGATTGTAGCTCTTGGTTTAACAAAGATTCTTTATTGCTGGACCATGCGCCCATATCAGGACATATCCATACCATATCGCAACAACCCCAGCCATGCCATAACCAGGTATTAGCTCAGAAAAAGGCCCTTGAGCCAGGATATTCTCTTTCTAGAATAGATTCTACTCTTGGGATTTCGCTTGCTCAGCAAAAAATATATATAATAGTAGCTGCGATCAGGACTACTGAATCCTTCCTTTAGGTCGCTCCTACACTGCTACCTTAATTAATTCAGTCACTATCGGCGTATTCTCCTACATATTCGGACTCTACTACATATTTATTCGGACTCTACTACATATTTTGCCATACCGGGTTACTGATTCACACTTATGCCTGATCTTAGTGGAAGAATGCCCTCAATCATTGCCTTGAACGAATCCCATTCGTAATTCTGAAAACATCTCCTAAGTAAATCCGGACGGGATAACTTCAAAAGGATCATGCCGAGTTCAAGAAAGATTCTTTTTTCATCAAAGACCGAGTACTTGCTTTGCTTTTCCCAACATCTGTCTCGCTTCCAAACCAAAGGAACTAAACGCCTCCCTGTTCTAGAAATTTCGAAAAGTCATTGCCAAAAGTGCTTTCACCTACCTACTAGCTAGGGGAAAAAGCCGGGAACCTACCCGGAGTCAGAGCCTTTCCGAATCCGAACTAGGGATCAGATCAACCTAAAGCAAGCACCATCAGTTGTGGATGAATCCAGAAAGTCTTTCTACTTAGCTCGTCAAGCGAAGTAGCTATCAACGGCTTTAGCATGACAACTATAACATAAAGAAAGCCATGGTAAACTGTCAAAGCTTCTACTGTAGTGTAGCACCTGGGTTCAGCCTTCTCCTTCTTCCTAGTTTCGCTACCCTGCTTTAGCTCACCACTCAACTCATGCTTCTGTTCGACTCCTGACTAGCTCTCTTCGTTCGTTCGCACCTGCAAGTAAACTTAAACTAGTTGCTTCGCTTAGCCAGGAATTTTCCAGTACAAGAAAGAAGATGCAAAGTGGGCAAGGCGTACAGTCAAGACCTACTTACTATATTACTATATTTCATTATTTATGTGATTATGTGATTATGTGACACGTCTATCTTGATTATATTCTAGTGAATTTACCGGACAGCAGCTCTCGGAAGGGAATTGTTCCCGGGCATCCTATACCTACGTGTAAAGTAGGCGAGCAATAGTGAGTGCTTCCATGATCAGCGATTCCATGCAGGACCCTTCCCCACTCAATTTCTCAGATAAGGATAGGCTTGACAAAGTGAAGAATGGGCTCACTTAGGTAGGATCAGAAATTGGCTTCAAAGACTAATGCGCTTAGGACTGGACCTTCTCCTATAGCCACTGAACGGTCAATCTACTCCTGCCTCACCAAGTGCTCAATCAGTAAGGCGACGAGCTTCTTTACTTTGTAGTCCGACTCCGATGAGTTAGTACTTGCGTCTCAAGCGTAAGGCTAAAGATAGAGGAGTGCGGGTCCTGTCTCGACCCCAAATCTTTATCTTTAGCGTCTACGCTCAGTCTAGAGCTCGTTGGTACGATGCTTACCTTCTCTTAGTGCGCTTTGATGGCTTTGCTGCTTGATTTCTGATAGCTGCAGCTGCGACAACTCCATATCTATCTGGTCTCGGGGGATGCATCTCATTGAATGGTTTCAGCATCTCTCTCTGAAGCCGGACTCCACTTTCCACTGAGATATTCTCTTGCGCGGATCGATTGGGCTTGCTCTGCTCTCAGCTCAAGTCAAGTGATTGGGGAATAAAGAATAGAAGGTTCATCCATGCTTTTAACAATCTCTACTGTTACTGGTTAGACCGACTTGCTGGCTGATTTCATTCCTTCCCGCTTCCCCCGTTCCGTGTCTCCAACCGGCCATAGTGAACTTAGATGATTCATCCTAGCTTAATAGGGTTTTCGCCTTTCCCTTGTCCATGGGGCTAGCCTCTTATCTGCTTTCATAGGCTATCGATCCTTCACCTCAATTTCACAAGCAATTGAGTGGCTTAACGCTCCTCCTTCTCCCATTCAATGCTAGAAGTGAAAGGACAGTAGGTAAGGAAATGAATTCTCTCTGAAGAATGTGATCCCTAATAACTAAATTGCATACATAATAGTCAGCTGGTTCCTCCTTTCTTCTTTTCTTCATTCCATTCATTCCCCTCCTTCCTCAGAATGAAAATAAAGTCGTAAAGTAAGAAAGAAAGCCCGTCAGCTGCCTCTGATATGGTAGGCAATTAAAGTCTTCAATCAATCCCCATTCCTCAATAGTTGACTTTTGTGAAAACATCGATATAATTAGTGTCAAACCTATTAGACTTTCTAATTCTAGGGCAATCTTTAGTGCAGTTAGCGGGGAATCAATTCCTATTCTCTGAATATGCCTTCCCGTTAATTGCTATTCTTGCTTGGGTACGCATCCTAGGGATGTCTGCCTTAGTGATTGAATGTTGGATCGTGTTCTTCTTCTAGCGCTGGCATCTATCTCTCTTTCCTCACTTTTGAACTACAGAAAGTTCGTAGATAGGTTCATGATTCCCTTGCTACGGCTATTCAAAGCTCTATACCCCCCCGTCTTCTAGAAAGGGGAAGAAGGGAAGGTGCTTCCAAACAAAAGTGATCGGGCCCTGCACACATGAGTAGGGGAGTGTAGGTAGTTTTTTAGTCTCACTGAAACTTTGGTTCGTGTGCTCAGTAACTGACCGCCACGGGTTTAGGTTAGGTTCTTCCAAGGCCGATCTTTCAGTGGCCAAAGCTAAATGCCGGAAGTTCAATCTTGGCCTAGAGAATAGAACAGGAATCCTAATCCTAGAATATGAAGGGCTAGTGCACCTCAATTCATGCTTCGACGCCTCGTGTTTTCGACAGAGTGTTGTGACATACTTCGAGAATTACACGGTTCGGAGGAGCTATAACTCCTCTCATTTGGGTTTCGCTCCTTCACCAAGAATTCGATTCTATGAGAAAGTTGACCGCTAAAGAGCTTCTTTCGCTTTTCCTGTAACTTAATCTGGTTTATAAACGTTCTTTGGCGTAGTCTTTTCTTTTCTTTTTAGGACTGGCAGCTTCCACAACTCTTTCAAAGCTAGGTGTAGGTAGCAAAGCTTGGAGTGGACTGAACCTTTGTTCGTACTGGAGGGCGAACCCTTCCATTGAGGCCTTAAAGTTTTCCACTAGAAACAAAGCGCTAGCCCTATTCTATTGACTTAAAAGGTGAGCCCAGTCAGTGCAGTCTCGATCTTTATGATTCCACTTCTCTTTGCGAGCTAGCCCGGTCTTTCATAAACCTGCTCCTGGGAGTTAGGCTTCTAGAATAGGAGATGAGGGCTTTCGGATTCAACTAAGAGCCAGGAAGAGTCGCTAAGGCAAGAGCCAAGATCACAATAGTCCTCTTGAGGTTTTGAGATCGGAGAGGAGAGGCTTTGCCCCTTCCTAAAGTTCTTGACTCAATGCCAGGCGATTTGCTAACTGCATCGGGATAGTAACATATCTTTTTATAGTGATCGTTATAGGGATAATGAAACCAATGATAGAGTTGACCTAGCCTAGCGACATCCATCCCCTGTCTCCGACCGGGAGATAGAGACTACTTCATGCGCAACTTCAACATCTCCTGCCAAGGGGTAGGCCTTTTTTTCAAGACCCCCTTTCGGAAAACGCATTGGCTTTCACTCAAGTTCGAGGATCCATTAAAGCAAAAAATGCTAAAGCAAAAAATGCACGTTACAGACGAAAGGTAGATGTTCATTGGCGAATAAAGAGAATGCAAGCTATGCAAAAACGGAAGAGATGCTCATGCCTTACCTTACTCATCAAGTGCTTTAAGATTGCACTTACGCTTGCTGCCAGCCTTGAACTGGAAGTGGATCTCCTATCTATATTCGACAGCTTGAAGAGGGCTGATGGCAACAGAGAAATTCTGTCATTGAAAGCTCTTTCCTATTGTTATTGATAGAGATTCAAGTGCGTAAAACACCTCTTCAAGACTAAGTAACTGGATTCTCTCAGAAGCGATTTACGCGCTTTCAGACCTTCAGATCCTTCGCCATAGAATAAATCTATCGGTCTGGGTCCTACCTTGAAATAGGTAGTTTTCCCGCTAACGCTAGGAGCTTTGGCCCACCCATTAACAAGATTAACAAGCAAGAAAGCCGAAACAAGAAGATCTGAGCTAGCAGCTGAGTCTCCCCCACAAGCTTATTCAGCGGGTTTCTCGCCGGAAAGGTGCTTTAGCACATGTTCTTAGGGCCGATACCTGGATAACCTTAGTTCAGATGGAAATAGATATCCTCTAAGAGCCCTTGACTGCCCTACTTACTGTAAAAATGCCTCTTTTTCATAGGTTCCTGTTGGGCTCGTTGTGTCAGTAAACACAAAACAAGAAGCATCGTTAGCAGCAATTGGTGCGGGTGAAGTCTTTTAACCACTTTCACTTTCTGCCCCAGCCAAATCCTTTAGGTCCGGTTTCGGTCCATCTATAGAAGATGCCTTTGCCAGGCTATTCCCCACATTCCTTGCATGAAGATTGATATATCGGGTAGCTGCCTAAAGTGCCTATGTTTGAGGTGAGGAAAGAAGTTCCAGTCTCAGAGCTTTCTAGATAGCTTTATAGCTCTATATACTCGCTAACACTCGTTCGAAGCCTCTCCCAGATCAGGGACGCCTTCATCCTTCTTATATACAGCTCTCTTGACTTTATGGTAAAAGATGCATCCTGGTCAACGAAATCTTCTATCAAAGCCCCTGAACAGCACTCCGTTACCTTAACTATCATATGCTATGCGAGCATATAGAGCTGTGAATCAACGCTTATAAAGTCGGAAAGTGAGAATCGACTGAGAAGGCTTCACATCCCTTGCAGTCACTTATTTTCGACCACCCTACGTTTGCTTCTTCTTGCTTAGAGCTGAAAACCGGAAATTCAAATGTGAATTAGTAAAAAACTTGAGTTGAGTTAGGGGCTGCGAAAAAAGCAAATCGTATATAGGTTTTTAATTTAAATGCTTTCTTTATATGCACGGGCCTTTGCTTTTAGACCCGATTTGTCGACTTCATCTGCCCTGCTCTTAGCTCGGGTTCTTGCTAAATGGAATGAAGCGTCCCTTCTTCCTTCTTTCGCAATACTTCCTGTCTCCCATGCCCCGTTTCAATCTCTTGCTTGCTTTGGTGCCTGGCCCAAGGAAAGGAGTCCAAGTCTGCCTTCGAATAAGCAATCAAATCACAAAGACTGGTCGCTCAGCCCTTTCAATTGGTCAGCTACACACGTCGCTTTCATTTCGGGTTGATTCGATTCCCCCGCTTGCCCAGGAAATGAGTTGCGTAGCGGTTACCTTAGGGCTTAGGGGTTAGGGAGGGAATAGCCTTTCAGTCTACTAGCAGCAATTCCATAGCTACCTGAAAACACACTTTCTTTTTTTCTTAAGCATCCCGCCTATTCCTTAATGTTAGCTCAGACACTGGGCAATAGAACGAAGTTAGTTCCTAATTCCCACTGTTTTTGCAGTGCTTCTTCTACCCATCTCGATCAAAAGCCCCTTCTTTCCTCGTCCGAGGGACTTTTTCTTTATAATTTCTTAATAGAAAGAGGAAATCCGCTGTTCGGAAGAGAATACAGAGAATCCGCGAGGAGAAGACCGTTGCTATCCGGCTATCTCGAAATGCAATGTATGAATAAAGGGGCTTTTAAGCGCTTCCCTCGTCTTAGAGCTGCGTATTCCATTCGCATCAAAAAAGTGAGAAGGATTTGCTGCCGTTTAGAAGCACAACATGATGCATATCCGCTCTTAGTACAAAGACGTGCAATACTTTTGCCACGAAGAGCTTCTTGCTCTCTAGGCTTGAAGGCGGCAATCTAGCTTCTATTGAACGAAGGAACTTCCGGAGTGAAGGTTCAGACTTAAGGCTAAGGCAGCGAGTGAGCCGAGGAGAGGTTGAGTGAAATCAGCAGCTAGCCTTTTCGGAATAGGAATGCCCGATGTTCTTGCTCTTCTTCAGTCTTCTTAGGATGAAGCTTTCACTGGAATTTCCTATTATTAAAGGACTCTACCTTTGCCCTAGCTACTTCACAGTGTCCTTTCGCGTACCCCCCTAGGCTTAAGGCTTTTTCCTATCTTCTCTCATCTAAAAGGCTATCACCGCTAATAGACAAAGTACTTGCTTGACCCGGCTCACCATTCTAGTAAATGGAATGAAAGGGCTAGAAAAGAAATACCTTTTGACAACTTACTAATGAACGGACTCGCTAGCGCCTTTTAAGGCTAGTCATCATTAGCTCTTTGTCTTTCTAACCGCTTTCCTTGCTTTCACTGCTTTGAGCGGGCAATTTACTTTTTCATCTTAGATGAGAGTTTAACCCTCACAGTTGTCTGCCAAAATCGCCGGACTCATCATCATATATAGAATGTGGTTGAGGTTGGGAGGTGGAACTCCCAGGACGCTGTCAGGGCTTAGGCTTAAAGAATCATCTCTATGCGGCTTGGTTCCATTGTGCCTGCTGGAGTTTTTATAATATATACTTTATATTTTCATGTAGATGAGGTGTCTTAGAAGATCGAACTATAACTACAGTTTCCAAAATAAATGATTCCATATGATGCCCTCCTAAAATCCCATCATATCTTTTAGGTTTCCACTTTAAAGTGGTTTCTCTTTAAAGGTAGAAGTTTTCACTGAAAAACAGTGGTTAGTTTTCCTTGCTGTTATTCTTTATATTTCTCTAAAGAAAGAGAATCCAAATTTTAAGAAGAAAGCAACTTCCATGCCCAACAAAACAACTCCCATGTGCCCAACGATTCCCATGTCTTTCTTGGTTGGAAAACCCAACTCTACTAGTTGAAAAGCATGCAACCTTTATCAGGATTTTCATTTTACAAGAGTTGATACAACTAATGGTTTATATACAGCAGTTAATGGTGTCTAAACCAGCAGTTAATGGGTCTAATTTCATGGTTTCTAAACAGCAGTTAGTGTTATCTAAACAGCAGTTAATGAATAGTAATAAGACAACAAAGATGGTTCATAATAGTATGAATATTAGACAAATTGAAAAGTGGAATCGATCTCCTACTCTTGAGTAGAAAGAAAGGACACTGCAGTAAATTAGACTCTATCAACTAGAATCGTCTCCCTCTGAATCGTACAGGTCAACGAAACAGGCTCAAGCTGCTTACTCGAACGATAGAGTCGACGTACGTACCTTCTTTCTGAAGCAGTGTGCCTACTGAGTGAGACAGAGACCTGACCGTCGCTTCATAAGATGTGTACTATGTCCTTCCCTCGGCGTGTGTGTTTTTCAACCGCAAGCCAGCCTCCGATCGAGCATGGTATGATGGGATACATATGGTTAGACGGGACTTCTCGCTGCTACGAATAACTATACTTTGAGTCAAGACGTACCTGCCTGCAGCATGGAATAGCGGAGAGCAAAACTAGAATGGGAGGGGTACATATCTTTCTTGAGGAACGTTAGGTCTATGTATGGTGGTCCTATACCATTTCTCAGTTCTCTGACTCGTGGCTACTTACTTTTTGTTGATTGGACTCCTAGCGGTTTAGACAGATCAGCTTATAGCATTTCAAGCTTCGATCGTACGGACTCTAATCTTCTCCTTCACGAGGCTCCCTGAGCTCGCCTTCTAAAGAGGAAAGCAGATATCTATGGTGTGTTTTGTTTGTCCTATTGCGCTAATGCAGACGACCCACGCCTTGTGCTTGTGGAAAGCATCAGTAAATAGCTGATCTAATCCATACGACAAAGAAAGCAAAGCCACTGAGTGGGGGCAAAGCATCAGTAAATAGCCGTATAAAGATTTCCTCTAAACATGTCAATAGCTCTGGATCTGTACATAAGTACACTAAGAAGGCCGCCTACTGTGTCCAGTGGATGACCCATCCCTACTAAGCAGCCCAGCCAGAAGAGGTGCGCTACTGAAGCAAAGGGTACTGGAGCAAAAGTCACTTGCTCACAGGTTGATCAACCAACTGAGTAACGAAAAGGAGGCGTAGCGTAAGAAGCGATCATCGTCGGCGCTTGGACGCATGGCAACGGCTCACGTATATAGCGTATACTCTTTAGTCGCACTCACATAGCTACTAGTTCCGCCGTGGACAGTCGAGTCGTTGCTCCGGTCGGTCGTCGAGGGTCGTCCTCATACAGCCTCTGTAATTCTTCCATCATTGGGCAGTCTATATGAGTGTTCTTTGGGACCTTCGTTGCTCTGAGACTGTTGGGACGGGGCCTGCCTTGCTCTGGTATACTGCCAGGTTGAATGATGATGCTACGTCGTGTGCTTACTCACTTTCGGCGACCCTAGGGAAGACAAC
>JARJHC010000022.1:15000-53444 GCA_031304145.1 Cardiospermum halicacabum | reverse complement strand
CTTTGTTCTTTGTTAGCGAGCATATCCGCGAGATTAGGGGTAGGCATGTCACTTCCGGTCATGTGAAGCTCTAGAGTGTCAAGAAGTCGTTTATGATATCAAAGCATCTTTTGACGAATTAGTCTGAGATTAGGAAACTCGACTTCAATCAGGTCTCGGGACTTTACTTTCAGTTGTGTCATTCTGCGCCAACCCTGAACTGATAGCGAATCTTCGGGTGCAGTCAGGGGAGTCGAAAATGACATTATGAGCTAATCAAACGAGCGATAGCCCCAGAGGCGAAATGCCCAGTTCAAGAGAGAGTCCCTGACTTCGAGGAGCGGTGCTGAGGGATGGGATTATGCGGGTCTTTCCACAGAACATTCATGAAAGCAGGCCCGGGAAAGGACAGAGATCGAGAACTAGGAAGGAAGTTATATCTGGGATAGAAATAGTCAACACAGTTCTTTTCTTTGCTTGGCTTGGATGCCCGGACAGGTGTAAGCACTCAGTAGTATACTTTCCTAGCTCGAAATGCAGCCTGGAGAGAAAGTGATCTGATGCTGAAATTAGGATCCAGGAGAGCAGGCTCGAAAAAGCAGTTGGGAAAGGAGATTTATTTTAAAATCCTGATCCTGATCTTCGAACTTTCTCTCTGCTTGAAGTCAAAACAAAGCTTGAACCAGGTCACAGGTTGAACCAGGTCACAGGGAAAGCTTTTCTTGCTAATCTGGTGCTAGGAGCTAATCATTATACGGATTTTTCGCGATACTTTTCGAACATTCCGAGATAATCACTACTCGACGAGTTAAGCGAGACAATTGAAAGAGCCCTAGGAGTCCCGGGAAGATAGAGGCAAGACAAGCCAATCCGCTATTCTGCCTTTGCGCAGACTGATCACTCGCGGCACACAAGCTATATGATCGATGATTCCAATGCGCCTCGATTTCACATACTTCTTCGTTTTCTCTTTCGTATAAAGCCCCACTTTCATAACATCTGACGCTATATATATATGCTAAAGAAAAAAATGTAATTAGAATACATCACTTGGCACTAGACTGAAAGTCAAAGATAGAGTACTATAGGAAGCGTTACGTTCAGATGCCCTTAACCCTACCCGAAGGAAAACGAAGAAGACTAAGCCAAAGAAAGTGGCGGGGAAGGTGGGCGTGCAAGGCGTTATCGATGATTACTTTCAGCTAGTCACAAAAGTTCTCTAGTAAATAACTAGAGAAGGTACTACTATTGCTCATGCCCGCTCTCTTCCTTTGGTGATGAAGTTGGGCCGTCTTTATTATGTCAATTCTGGGTCAACCATATTCCCATCCTCGGCTTTCAGCCTCAGAGACTTTCCAACCTTTTCGGTAGGTTGAATCACTACAACAGACCGATCGAGAAGACCGATCTCTATCACCGATCTCATCTGAAACGTAAACAGACAGAAAAGAGCAGACTGATTCAACGGATGCTACTCAACAACCAAACCTGAATTGACTCCTCACTCTAATCTGTAGTAAGCAGTATCCTTCGCAACTAGAGGAGAAATCATATTCTTTTCTTTATCTTTCTTGGCATCAACAACCTTAAGAACCATAGGTGCACCAACCGAGGCAGAGATTGAAGATACAACGATTGGAGTGCTGTGACCGTAACCGAGATAGATCTGAACCGACGGTTGCGGAGAATAGGTGCAACCAACGGGGAATAAGGAGAGGGTACGTAGGGAACATGGCTG
The DNA here is from genome assembly GCA_031304145.1 of Cardiospermum halicacabum. Taxonomy (NCBI): domain Eukaryota; kingdom Viridiplantae; phylum Streptophyta; class Magnoliopsida; order Sapindales; family Sapindaceae; genus Cardiospermum; species Cardiospermum halicacabum. Next base: position 51,727 of record JARJHC010000022.1, on the reverse strand, counting down.
ACCAAGCTCCTTTTTCTAACGATAACGATTGAAAAAAGAAATCGGCCGTCCCAACTGCTCCAATAAACGTGTCTACTCCAATAAACGTGTCTACACCCGTCTGGAGAATGTTATGATGGACCGAGAGTCAAACCCGGCACTGAACTAAGGGTTTTATATGCGACCTCCTGAACTGTTCGCATCGCTCTCTTCGGTTCAAGCAAAGGCTATGATGAAGATCGGCTTCCTAGCGTACGGAATAGATTCCAAAGCCACTCTGTAGTTAGAGGTATTCACTTTATTCTCAGCTCACAAGGGAGACAACATAGTATGAGGACTCTTTGGTCGTTGTTTTTGATTTAGCTCACAAGTTAGAGAACTGTGTTTTAGCTTAGACTAACGGCACCGATTCCTAGTGCTATAACAGAAAGAGCCCTTAACCTGATCTACGACCACCCTCAAAACACTCGATACCTGCCGGTAGTAGATAAACGGGGAATGAATCCCCTCTGCTGGTGGTAGATTGACTGCTTTATATGGACCTGGGGCTGCAACTGAGGGTAGTGCTGGGGAATGCTACTCTAAGCCCCTCTTACTAGATCATTAGCTACGAACCGCTAAAGATAGTTTTTCCCTTTACTTTCTCTCTCTCGTCTCGGCTTCTTCAACTACTCTTTCTGCAAGCCTTATGTTGTTATTAATCTCATAAGTTGGACACCTATGTTAGGTTTTAGTGAAAAGGAAACTAAAATAAGCCCTTGTTTTTTCCCGTTTAGGAGAGTAGCTTTCCACGGTCTGCTATTCCTTTCCTCTAATTCAATATCCCCCCTTCCCTCTATCTAGTACTTGCTCGGGACTCGCCTGCGCTAAGCCTCAGGGAGTAAATAGGAGAGGAGCCTCGCTTCTTCCCTTGCGGGTCTGATTGAATGAACTAATGGAGTCAAAAGGTGGTAAAAAAAAGTCTAGTAGTAGTCGTAAATCATCCTTGTTCTACGAAGCTCCTCTCGGTTACAGCATTGAAGACGTCAGGCCTCACGGTGGAATCAAGAAATTCAGATCAGCTGCTTACTCCAACTGCGTTCGAAAGCCATCCTGAGATTCCCTAAAGAAGTTCTTACATAGCCCCCCAAGCTATTCTTTCCTGCAATTTGAATTTCGTTTTCACTCTTATTAGTCTGTCGTTACTGCAATCTCTTTGAATTTCTTTTCAAATCTCCTCGTTCGCTCGTTCTTCCTCCTCGCGATTGTATTCAAAAACTCTGTCCGGGCCAAAATGGCTCTTCCTGTGTCTGCTATTGGATTTGAAGGTTACGAAAAGAGGCTTGAGGTATCATTCTTTGAGATAACTGATCTTCTAGGCCTCCGTGCTCTGTCTAAAGAACAATTGGATGAGATACTGAAACCAGCGGAATGCACCATTGTCTCCTCGCTCTCGAACGATTACCTGGACTCCTATGTGCTCTCTGAGTCCAGTCTTTTTGTCTATCCCTACAAGATCATCATCAAAACTTGTGGGACAACAAAGCTACTTCTTTCAATCCCTGCCATCCTCAAGTTGGCTGATTCCCTATCTCTTGCTGTTCGATCCGTGAGATACACTCGTGGGAGTTTCATATTTCCTGGGGCTCAGACTTTTCCCCATCGCAGCTTCTCTGAAGAAGTCGCTGTCCTTGATAGCCACTTCGCCAAGTTCGATATGGACAGCGCTGCTTATCTGATGGGTAGCCCAGACAATACCAAGAAATGGCATGTCTACTCTGCTGCTGCTAAGTCACTGGCGAATTCGAACTCGAAGCCTATCTACACTCTCGAGATGTGCATGACTGGTTTGCACCAGAAGCAAGCATCTGTCTTCTTCAAAACACCCGAAAGCTCTGCTGCTTCAATGACAGAAGACTCCGGTATAAGAGAAATCCTCCCTGATTCCAACATTTGTGATTTCGAATTCGAACCCTGTGGCTACTCTATGAACAGCATTGAGAAGGATTCAATCTCCACCATCCATGTCACTCCTGAGGACGGCTTCAGCTATGCAAGCTTCGAGGCTATGGGATACAACTTCAACGATTCGTACTCGAACATGGTCCCATTACTGGAGAGGGTTCTGGCATGCTTCAAACCAGCTGATTTCTCCGTAGCATTGCACTCCAACATAGCTGATGAAGAACTCGAAAGCGAATTCTCTCTAGTCGACTTGCCAACTGATCCTTCGACATCACCTACAGGGGAATTAGACTTGAATATTAGTATGCTGAGGTTGCCTGGGGTTGAGGTGAAAGAGATATAGATTAAGTAAGGTAGCGACGTAACTTCCAGGTTTAAGGCAGCTACTGACGAGAGGAGAGGGATTCTCTGGTCTTTAGTGAGACCAGGATAAGCTCTGATGTAAGTAAGAAAGATCCGACTTTCATGTACTAGTCTCAATGGGCTATCAAGATTGAATTCCAGAAAGGTCTGGCTTACTGAGGGAATGAACAAGAATGAATTGAATTTGAGCCCTGAAACAACTCAATCAAACTAGTGGGATGCGACGTGACTTGGATTCGACTTCTTAACTCATCAACTAGAATGATAAGTTGCAGCTCAAATGAATGCGGGGCTTTACCCAGTTTCACCGAGGGTTTAAGCGGTGATTAGGGACTGTCGGAACTCTAAGCATTTTAACTCAAAGGGAAATCTAGCCTTTTCAACTAACGAGAATCGAACTGTCATTGAAAGCAGACGCCATCAGATCCAGCTCGAATGGAATCTTTGGACCGGCTAAGCGAAATTTAAGGAATAACTGCAGCTATCTCATCCAGATCAGTTGGCGGAGAAGGATATCTTGATGAAAGAGGGCTCTTTCAAATCTTGCTTCAAGTTTTGGAGGAAGGGCTGTTAGAGCAAGGGCTTCAGTTAAATTAGCTTTTCCCCAGCCAATTAATTCGTTCGGCTAAGCCGGAAAGAGGAAAATTGCCACGGCACGGAAAAGTCTTTGTACTTGTATGAATTCATGCTTCTCTCGGTTTGGACATCCGGAGCGAAAGCACGGTCCAGGTCAGCCTGAAATCTTTCCTCGAGACAGCTATCAAAAAAGAACTCTTTCCTTCCTACAGCCAGCCCTAAGAAGCCTATAATAGTTGTGAACCCTTTCTAGTGATGTTTACACTTTTCCTAGTGATGTTTACACTTTTCGTGAACCTATTCATTCCTGCTCGAAATGGTCTTCGCTCGGTATGGCACAATAGATAAGTAGTTGGATGAGCCCAAAAGGGCAAGGGCTAGTGCCAAAAGGGCTTTATTTTATAGTCGAAAACGAGAGAATGGGAGCAAAGGGAGGAGACGATCTCCGGTACCCATGAAGAGTAGATTACCAATCCTGTCACCTATGTGTTTTTGTCATACATAGAGTTCGATTTAGCTAGCTCAACGAAGACCATAAGCAATTGATTCACTCGAGAGTCAGTCATTTAAAGAAGACTGCACATCACACAACTTTTATGCGTTTGAATGAGCTATTTCACCTTTTTGGAAGTCCCATATCTCTGAGACCCTGTCCGGGGAGTCGAGTTGCATACTCGGTAAAGCAGCTTCGTTCCTCGCCTTTGAAATGGAGCTTGAGCTGCTCCTTCTGCTTGTCCTGCGAGTGCTGTCATCTCAAACAGATACTGATTGAAGAAAGTCCGACAACAGCTTATTATATCACCCTCGGGTAACTCCCTAAAGAGTGAAATCCATTCCGCAAGGCTACGTGGTCTTCTATTCCCACAGCGGATTCTATACCAGTCTTCTATCCAAGAGCGCTTACTCTTGAACCGCTTACTCTCGTTGCGGTTATTGCATCAAGCACGGGTTACGAAAGCTCGGAAAAAGACTACCGGCTTGACGCGGCCGCGGCCTTAACTTAAAGTCTCGTTTTCACTTGAAAGCTTAAATCAAACCCTGCTAGTGCTCGCCCTACTGAAAGGATAGGAGTTAAGGAAAGCTTGCTATGCCGCACTCTTGAGTAAGTCAATTCCCTCTGGAGGAAAGAAAGAAAGCCGATATAAAAAGCTCCATATTAGCGAATTGCCCCGGACTACTCTTTATATAGGCTATTCTTCGAATCTCGAAAGAGGCTACGCCCCTCCTTGCCTAAGAGTTCTTGCTTCAAGTTAACTTGCCGGTTGGAAGTCTTACAGCTACTGTCCGTCCGGCTGCCTAGTTGTAGGCTTACTTTCGCCCGGCAATGAGAATGAAAAACTTGGATTCCATTCCTTTTTCATTCTTTCACTTGCTAACTCGCTTCCTCTCCAATGGAAAGTACGTCCGAGGCCTGAGAACGTCCGAGTTCTGGAGGAGAACCTAGAGAAGGGAAGAGAAGAGTTTAGGAAGATCAGAGCAGACACCGATGGGATAACTTTAACATATAAAGATGCCTCACTTTCCTGAAAGCAGGAAGCACCCAATCCAACGCTCTCTCTCTGCTAGGCTAGGAAGACTTTCATTAGCAGTCGGGCTGTGGAACCATAGTCCTTACCTTAGGCCTCAAAAGAGTATCCGTCTTTAATTGAAGTACAGGCGGAATGGAGTCTGTTTTCAAGGGGCGAAGGCAAGAGGTATAGGTCTTTGCTTTTCCTATCCTTAGGTTTTCAAATGGATTTACAACTGCGGTTTCGAGCGGGAAAAGCTAAAGAGCTACTCGCAGGGTCACACAAGACAGGCATAGAGCTGCGCACCATAGGGGGTTCAAACAAAGGCCTGTACACAATAGAAAAAAGAAAAGCCTAGCCTTCATCCCCGTCTCAATCTCACTAGGCGGAACCAAAGCAGTTCCATCTCGAAATGGATAGACGGTTAAGGGTAGGAGAAGTGCTCATATAGAAATGCCCAGCAGCATCACGCCACCCATAGTCGAAAACGAAGTGACTCTTAGCTCAATGCTAAGTTGCGTCTCTGTTAAGATGCATGAAAGCACTCAAGATCTAGGAATGAAAAAACAGGCGCAATCTAATAACCACGTAGAGACCGACGGAGCGGTAGGATTGGGACAACGAAATCCCGTGTCCTTGTCAACCCATAGTAAACCGATAGGTGGGAGCAGAGCAACCTTGGATCGGGAAGCTCTAGATAATGAGAAAGGAGAGTAGTCCGGAGTGCAGATTAAGGGAGCACCTGGAGCTTCTTTCATAAGAATAAAGATTCACCGGGCAAGCAAGGGAAGTCCAAGCCTTTGAGTATAGTGTGTGCCACCTGTTTGCCGATGGATAAGCGAACCTACCAGTGGATCAAGCAGTGGTTCCATCCCTTCACTCCATTATGGATGTGGTTCAGAATAGGGTGTTCAAAGAGAGAGCCTTTTGCTTTGCTTTGGGATTTTATTTTGGGACGACATCTACCCATCCACCAATAGCGGAAAACAGTCAATTCCTTTTCCAGATCGAGATCCATAGCGTCTTTCAGATCCGGTTCATGAGCCATAACATAATAAGAAGGATTGGCCAATCACAGATGATGTGATGGATATGCAGAGTGAAAGGAATATCAAGTTCTTGGGCTAGCCAGCTCCTTTCGTTCTCGTGAATGCGCTCGGGAAGTTTCCTCTTCTAGCCGGGGAAGAACCCTACTTACTTAAAGCCTCTCCGATTTCGGCGAGCTTCTACAGGAGTTTTTTGACATCACGCCGAAGGAGTTGCAGAACGGATTACCTCCTATTAGGGACATCCAACACCAAATCCCCGGTTCCACGCTACCTAACCGGGCAGCATATAGGATGAGCCCAGCGGAGCATGAAGAGCTGAGGCGACACGTGATGGAGTTGGTTCGAAAGGAGCGTAGCGAGAGGGTAGAATAGCTCGAGTTCCCTGTGTAGGGGCTCATACTTTCGGTTTCAAATGTCCTTTTCGAGTGTTCAATCGTCGTTTTAATTCAATTGCTGCTAAGCGCTATATTCGCATGACTGAATCGAATTTCGAATGCTTTCTCAGGAGTGAGATCTTGTTTTAATCATTTTGCAAAACTATTCCAATGAAATGGCCAAAGCAACTAAGTTAAGGGGAAGCGGAGGCAGCTTCTTTATAAGTGGGCGCGCCAGATAAAACTATATACGTCGTTTTTCAGCCCCTACTCCTATTCCTATAAAGGCAGGCGAGGTGCCTTCTGCTCTCTTCGATTTAGCAAGCAACTGAGTTTCGCTCCTTGGTCTATTGTCTATCGATGTCCTGCCCCACCTCTCTTTAGTGCTTGAGTTAGTTGATAGAGACCTGTACTGTATGTAGGAATAGGCCACTTCTTGGCAAGTTCGGAAGCTTTGGTGAGAGGGGAACTAATGCTGTAAGGCTCCGGGTTTTTATCCCAGGTTATGCCATAATCCTATCGAACTATAGGATTTATCGATGGCTATATTCTTAACAAACACACTTGTTTCGTTCGAGTTGTAGCTTACATCGTGGGAAGAAAAGGGGATATATCAATAGAATATAAAGATTTATATTAGTCCATGCGTGCCACGTTCAGCTATAGATGGATGACTTGATTCAATGGAGACTGGATTCCGCCTACCAATATTTCCAATAGTTAGAATCCTTATTACTAGAACTGGCTCTAAGAGACCTGCTGTAACCGTTATTGGGGAACTGCTACCGTAATCCGGACTACATATTCCACTATGCTAGTTATTTCTAACTTTATTCCCCCATTGCCAAGATCCTTCCTAAAAGGCTATACTATATGAGGCCACTCTTTAGGCAAGAAGAGGGATTACCATATTTAACTCTTTAAAATTAAAATTTCCTGGTCTTTCTCTCTGCATTTAGCTCACGAATCCATTTCGTAGAGTAATCACAGAAAGCATGAAGCGGAAGACCAAACTGCAGAAAGGAAAGTATGACCAGCGAATCACCATTCGAACACTCACACGGGAGGAAGCTCTCGGGGCAGAATCAGGGCGCTTTTAAAGCCAGACATTAGACCTACTAAGACTCTATTCTTGTAAAGGTAAAAATAAAAAGAGAAAGACATCCATGCCGCCCGCTATTAATGGTAAAGAAGTCGATGACTGCCTTTTGTCGGAGATTTCCGTGTATCTTTAGGACTTTTTCGGGTATGAATAACACTCTTTATTTCAAATCCCATGAAATCCATAATGATAAAGACCCAACTGAAGTATATCAAGAATCGAATGTTGCCTAAGCCTTCAAACAAAGGCGAGGCCACAAAGCGTATATTGAATAAGAAATGGGGTAGAGAAAGGAGAGCGGGCGAGCGTAGACTCGCTCTCAAGCTTATTAGTCTAGGAGATTCGGTAAAGTGTTCCGTTAGGGGAGGGAATAGCCTTTCAGTCTACAAGGTTATCATAGATAAATGCAGTTACCTTTAGCATCTTCTTCTTAGTAAGAAGAACTAAATCACGTAAGAGAAAAGAGAGTAGAGAAAAACAATCGGGAAAGCGGTTGTTAAAGGACCAACGAGGATGAAGGAGAAGTTGGATAAGGGGATGAAGCGGAAAGCAGAAAGCGAAAATAGGGGTTCGGGAGACTAGCAATGAAACGGATATAAGATAGGGTTTCAACTCCTCTCCCATAAGCTCAACTTCGTCGAGCCTTGCTTCGTTTCCTCGGCCTATTCTTGAATGTCAGTCAGTAGTAGGGTATCTCATTCTGGTTCTGAACGCTGGTCAAGTTGCTGTGTATTCCCCTTAGCATTACCGATGACCCTCCCCCGGTTCACTACCAGGTGTTCCATTTTTTTCATGGATAGCTTCCGCTGGAGCACTTGCCTGAGTCGATTATCCTCCCTTTTCCTATCTTTTTCCTTCTTCTTGCTAGCCTTCGATTGTATGGTTTCCTTATCGCTGTTGTCGAGCTCCAGCCCGATCCCTGTGATCTCGTACTTGGTGTTCCCCTCTTTTTCTGTTCGTCCTGGTATGTACCCTTTCACTCCAGGGAAGGTTCCCGAGCTTGGCCGCACAAAATCCTGGAAGTGGCACCGCTCTGGCGATTGGCAAGACATATCCGAGGAGCGCTGCCTGAACGAAGCGTGGGCGTCAAGCATCAAGTGGAGGCGCCGAATCGTTGCAAGAGGGGGTACTAAGCGGGATCGACCGGTCAGAAGCCAAGCTGGCCAAAAGGCATAGGGCCAAGGCTGAGCTGGCAGGCTCATCTCACTGATTGTGTGCTTTTATTGGATAACTTCCATCAAGGGAAAGTGCACTTTAGCTCTATTCCGTTTCCACAACGTGTTGGTTTCTCGCTCAGCCCCCTAAACACTATGGCATCAAGGTCGGCAACCCCAAAGGGTCGGGCCTCAACCAATCTACTTATCTCAACCGATCTACTTATAAGGGGAAAGCCACGAATATCGGGGAAACACTTCTATTCTAGGTGTATCCTAGAAAGACGGGCTAGAGTAAGCGCCAAGCGCTGGCCCATTAGTGGGTTAAATTCCTGCTTGCCTTTCATTTTGAATTAAAAGAGTAGTCTCGAGCTGCGCTCTTCTGCCATGCGAAGGGAAGATCGGATTGAACGGCTAGCGAACTCAACCCTTGCGGCAAGAAAACGACGAAATAGCTCATAGCCCGGGTGTGGCTCCCCTTTCTTACTTCTCTTCCTTATTCCTTTCCTTTGGTCTGAAATAGCCGTACGCACTCCTCCATATCCCACTCTGGAGGTAGGGCCCAAGAATCCTATCTTTTTTGTTGAGTGGAAGTAGGAATGGAGTGGCTCATGCCAGACCGGAGAGATCATACTTATCGGCTAGCTCAATCGCAAATCGGGCATCCCCATGATATATTCAGCCAGCTTGTTAGCTCAGCCTCTTGCAGACCCTCGGGACTCGACATTCTCACTTATATAGGATTCCATTTCGTCTCCAAAGTTAGCCTGTCCGCCTGCAAGGCCCAATCGAAGCTGATTGTCCCCGACCTTAAGGGTTCCGGATAGCGCCCCTTCACTTGTAGTTTCGCTACTCTAGGACATCAACACCAACTCAGGCTCCAGCCCTAACTTCAGCTTTAGATGAAACTTAGAATTAGGCTTCAGCTCCAGCTCTAGCTTAGGCTTCAAGCATAGAATTAGGCACCGGCCTAGGCATCGGCTTCCTTCTTCGTAGTCTTCTTCTTCACAGTTTCCCTCGGATTCGGCATAGCCTTCTTCAGATTATTCATCCTTGTCTTCGTCTCTGTCTACCAGATCGGATCCAATCAAAGCAGTTCGTCCCCCTTCTCGACGTTCCGGAGGGTGGCTCTTCACTTGGTGTTCACTATTCTAGGGTCTTGGCACTAACAATGGCACAGACTTTCACTTCGACTTAGTCCTCAGCTCGTGAATCTGGCTATATAAATCTATCCGGATTCCTTTCTGATGCGCCTTATGTTTCCAAAAGGTAAGACTTTCCCCTTCCTTTCTAGGTACGTGGGTGTTAGCCTGCCGGATATAACTAAATCGATGCGGTTCGTCCCCTTCCTCCAGCCCTTCCAGCGCTTCTGGATGACCCTTCGTACCCGTATTCAGAATTCTACCTCCTCCAGGTCCGCGGATCTCCCCTCCTTCTCCGAAAGAGAAGACTTCCCACTTTACGAATAAGACAGGGCAATTCCTTACTTTCACTTCAGAATCAGGTACTTCACCTGGGGAATCCAATTAAAAACGTTAGGCTTTTCAACTGGGCCAAGGGAAAAGAGAGAGAATGAAAACTTTCACTTCGGAAGGAGGAATGGCAAGTAGAGTTCCCACTGCAGCAGTTTCCGAATCAGGGATGTTAAAAGTACACGCTTTTGTCTCAGAATTAGACCCATTTGTTACCCTTTTTGGAATAGTTGGGGCAAAAGAGTAGTCCCCCCAATAGGCTGCTCCGAGCTCGATCTGCTGTTCCGGCAAGCAGCCCTTTCGCTCGTTCCCTTGGGGCTTTTGGGGGCCAACCTGTTCCATATGAGCAGCAGGAGAATAAATACGTGAAAGAAAGCGTGCCCCCCGTGTTCGCAAACTCTCATGTAAGGGGCCTACTTCCCTTCCGGAGTGCTTATGGAATATCCTGTTGAGTGGGTTTGATGGTAAGCATTAATAAAACAATACAGGGATCCAGCAATTTTTGCTCCCCTTTTTCGGGAGAAAGTAAAGAAATACGGACGAAACTATGCTTCACCCACTTTAGTGGTTGAACAGCTGAAAGCTACCTTCAACTTATCTTTCTGATTGACTGCAGTTTCCATGCTTGTTTTTGCCACTCCTTCCATAGACCGGGGCTGCTATTCTTATATTTTATATTCGAGTTACCCTGTGCGCTAGTTGACTATCCAATATTGGCCGACCGACGGGCTCCCTTAAGGGCGGAGCTCACCAACTGGGTGGCGTGGAAGGGGGATATTTAGCTATGTGCGGGTAGAGCTGCTCCTGCTCAGTTGGGACCCCCACTGGATATCCACATTTTTCCCCTAGAGCTGCTGTTCATTCCTCCCCCATCGGTTGAGTGTTTTCATTCCCCCGGGCCTTATTGGAAAGTCGGGGCTTCCCCTCCTTTTTCCGAGGAAACTACCCTTGCCATAGCTAACCCCAGCCAAAAGCCTATCTATGGCCTTTTGGCCCTAAAGCTCCAAAGCTACGGTTAAGGCCCCAGCCAATTCTGAATCAAAATAAAGTTGAACTCGAGTTTTCCCCTACTTGTATGAGTGGGGCTCGCGCCAACCTTCGCTATAAAGCTTTAAGTAATTAATTGGCTAACAAGCCTATTTGAGGCCCCCAATGTTTAGTTATAAATGGTGGGATCTCCGATTTATGACTCTAAGGGAGGAAGTGACCAATGGGCCAAGGGTCCGCAGGAGGTTAAAAACAAAACATTCACCAAGGAGAAAAGCGCTGGCTGAGCCGCAGCTCCAGCTCGAGCTCACTATTACCTTTCAGGCCCTATCTTATCCCGAACCACTAGTCTTTAGCAGCTCTATTCGATAGATGTGGATTGACAGATTATGGGTCCCTAATTGGACAGGCGGCTAGCACTACTACGACTGGCACTATGACTCGCTACCTGGAAGTGCCTCGTCATACCGCCTAAGGAAGTTCCCTTGGTCTGACCTCGGGGTCACATTAGACTGGCGCTGCTATTACGGCTGACACTGCTATTACGGCTGACACTGCAACTTGCACTACTAATAGCTCGAACTCGGATTGGGGGCACGCAACGCAGGTATTTATCGCTGCTTTCTATCTAGTAGCACAGGTTCCGAACTCACAATCAATCTTAATCCATTCTATCTTACAAACAACTAAGCAGTAACCCTTAGACTTTTTTAGAAATCTTTCTTTTACTAAACAAGGAAGGAACTTAACGATTGGCCCCTTCTTTATCTTTAAGAAAGAAAAGAACCGGAAGCTCAACGACCGGGAACGGAGGTACTCGGCACACGAGAAGGAGATTGCAGCTTTAGTGCATTGCTTACGGGTGGGTGCAAGGTTTGTGGTGAGGAGTAGCCACAACGTACTTTGCGACACAGAATAAGTTGTCCCGGCGAGATGGCAAGAGTTCTGAGCAGAGTGGGATCTCGTGTTAAGTAGAAAGCGGTTGCGGATGCGCTCAGCAGACGAGCAAGCATATTTGCCTAAAGGTAGCAAACGAGCCAGGGTCGTTAGGAGTGAAACGTGGAAAAAGAAAATCTTAATCGCCTTCTATGAAGGATTGGAGCGCCATTACAAAGCAGATCTAGATAGATGCGAGTACAGGGTACCTTCTTCAAAAGAAGTTTGAGACTTCTATTTGAGACTTCTATTCTAATATAAACCGACAAGACCTACGACTCAAAGATGTCGATTGGATAGAGGAAGGTTTGACGCGCACGCAATTGGCATGCACCCGAAAACCCGTGTTATCGACTACTGATGGATTTGCTCTTGAAGAATAAAAGAAACCTCGAGTAATGGAAATGAAGGTAGCATTTCTCCCTTTGATTATCATATACAAAAAAGTCTCTTCCACTTTCCTACCGTACTACACGAGGGGGCCCCCTTTTATTATATGGAAAAAGGGTCCGCAGATGTAGGAGGCAAACCTTGGTTGGTCGTCTGTGAACTGCGAAAAAAAAAGTCACGATGGAGTAAAGGTAGCTCGATGGAGAGGTCTTTAATCCCCATAGGTGCCGGTTCAAATCCGGTTCGCGATTTTCAAGAAAAGAAAGAACCTTTGACTCGCATGTGTTAAGCATATATAGATCAATTACGCTTGGCGCCCTGCTTTTACTACTTCTATTCACCTTCATAAGTCAAATAGGGCTATCATAGGCGAACGAGGGTTACTGGCTCTCCGGTACTATTTAGGGACCATGTTGGAGAGCTCATTGGGCCCGCCGCTTTCTAAGTCGACTCAAAGACTAAATGGATAGACAGAACTTCTCTTACGATAACCGTCTTCAACAACTTTTGGTAGTTACAGTCTTCTTTCTTCCTAGCCGTCCCCACTCGCTTTGCTCGTTCACTAGCGTCGTGTGATACAATTCACTCATAGTGGACCCAGAAAGGTCTTCTTAAATTCATGAATTTCTCGAGGAAAAGAAAAACCAAGCCAAGATTCATCGCCCGAAAGCACGGGAATCAACTTGACTTCTCAGATGCGGATGGATCTCCTGGCGGAGTGATCGTATCTGCAGTTCTTGTTGACGACTCCGGTCCTATGGAAGAAGCTGGTATTGGACCGCTTTCCTTGGCTAAAGTAAAGGGGATCGATCCGGGCGAAAGAGGCCAGATTCAATTCCTCCTCCCCCAGACCCGGCATAAGAGAAGGAAACAAAAGAAAGAGATGCGGATGAAAGTGACCCAAAGTCAGTAGCCGAAACTTCTGATCCTAGTGGCTATGGCTCAGGAGCGGGATAACAAAAGTAAGGAAGTTTCGTCTTTCTTGTCACGAGCTGGACTCGAACCAGCGCTTTCCAGATGCATGACCCGGATTTCAACCTTGATGATCGTGAATGATAACCCGGTTCGTCTTCGATTCGAAAGCAAGACTAAAGAAGACTACATCCGGGGCCCTTCTCTATGTAAACATTACAATCCTAAGATATAATGCACTGCTTGCAGATAATATGGACTATTTAGACCATGCTCCATGAGACAATGATACACAGAGCTTAAAACATCTAAGTTCTCTGTATCATTATAGATGTGGGCGGCGACATCTTGAATACTAGCTCGCGCGGGTAACTGCACATTTTGCAGCCCCAAAAGCTCCTCGAGCTTATTGGAGATGAGTTCTTTCACAGAATCAATAGCAAAGTCGGTCACTTTTTCGTCCCAGTTCTCTTCTGTTAGACCTCTAAGCCATCTCCCGGCCCTATAGGCTATATATACAGAAAGCAAAAAAGGGAGTCCCATCTCGAGAATGTAACGAGCTATTTCGAAATCCATTCGATTTCCTTAAACGAGAAAAAATTAGATTTTTTTTTTTTCATTTTAATAGTCATCTTTTTATTAACATTCTTTGGCCGTGTAGAACATGGATTAAATTTCTGTCATTCCTACAAGTGATCCACCATCCAGGATGGAAATAAAAATAAGAAACGCTAGATGTGCTCTTCGAGATATCATAAAAGATGTTTCTTTCCATTCCTCGTGAGCCACTTATTTCTCCGAAACAAGAGATCAAAGTGATTTGACTCCTTTTTCCCAATAAGTCGACGGCGTTATTACACCATTGGGATACTTGGAATAAACTAGAGTCCATATAGGATACACCGGTGCTAAAACCTTTTCTCAAGATATCTTCCAAACTGTTGGGGTCGTTGCGGGGCATCAAAGAATTGTTCCCCCGGTGTGAAACCAGTCGGTTCCGTAGTTTTTGAATTCTGCTGATCCCAAGTACTCCATCTCCATCATTGCATATGGGAATATAGAAAGTAAAGAAGAAAAGGCATGACCAGAAGAATTGTGTAAAATAAGTGAATTTATCCAATTGAGGCATGATAGATAGAAATTCGAAAATCCTTATCAGAGAGGGGCCCCTTAGGGAGCGGGGCTTTCTTATTGAAGCGCTGAGTTACTTACGAGATTTCATCTGATATGTTCTAACAAATTCCCTCCGTCAAGCCTGTACGCAACCCACAAACTAAACGAGAGCTGCGGTTGGTTGTTGACCAACAGAAAGCATGGGAAAAAGACCAAAGATATACTTCTTAAGTTTAATGAATTCCATCCCTTTATTGAAAGAGTGCTAAGGTAAACCCATCTAGTTCCAGTCCAGCAGTCCCATTTTTGGAGGAAATCCCTTTCTTGGCTTCAGCCCCTTTCCTTTACACAAAAGAAAGTTTTCAAGCCCCCCGGGGTAAAAAATAGAGTATCAGCACCTGTTATTGCAGTAGTCGTCCCTTCCAGCGAGTGCTCTTTCCCCAGATCCAGTTACAATTTGAGTTGCTTTTGGAGATAGCCGCATTCAACTTCAATAGCTAAGGCCTTTTCAAAGCCTGTGCTAAGGTAAACCTATCCAGAAAGTGCCAGTCCTTCTCCATATGAGTCAATAGGGTCCAGATCAGATAGGCCAGCCAATAAGGGAGTAAGAACGGACGATAGATACTTTATAGATATTTTTGTTTTACCAACCTCCCCTATTTTATTGATTTCCTTGCCTTACTACCAAGATAACGTGCCTAAGTAGCATAACAGTCATAAAAGAAAGGGTTAAGAGTAATAGCAGTAATAAGGTTAAGAACGGGCTACTAATCCCGGGCCTACCCCTACTGTGAATTAGACCCCTGATATAGAAGTCCTACTTCGCGCCCCTCCTTTGCCATGGTGATTCCTAGCTGACAGAGGAGTAGTCTAGGGGCAGGACAGGGATAAGGCTTGATTGGCTAAGGGACGGGCAAAACCACTTATAAAAGATAAGAAGACTAAGAGCCGGTTACGATTATGCCTGTCTTTGCTTATGCTTATGTTGTTCCGGTGCCGGGTGCTCTTGCTGATACGACGACAAGGTTCTTTCCAGACCTACTATAATACGACGAGAGCGAGGCTCCGAAGGAGTTTCGGGTGGAGTTAGGCGGGAAGTCGGGCTTGTGTTGTAGCCGTTCTTTGTGCCAGTTGGTCTTGCGAGGAAGCTACATGAGGTGTCATCAACTGCTGTTTTAAGGCTCCCTATTGACCGTAAGAAATAAAGATTAAGTAGGTGGAAGCGGGAGACCTCATCCAAAACGAAACGGTTGTTTTCTCTTCGGGTAAAAGCATCAGGAAAATGTTTTCGTTCGGATACAGACATGGCAATCTATGTATGTAAAGTCTCGATTAAGCTGCCCAAGCATAGATCCAACGCACTACTCAAGTAGGCGGCTTTCACACTGTCATTGTAAAAGAAATGCCCTTCTAGCATTGCCACTTGCTTCAAGCTACTCTTTCTTCTCTCTTTCACTCCTTCAAGGCTTCGATTAAAGCATCAAAAGACGAGATCGCTATCACCTTACGTGACTTAGTTTAAGAGCTTCGGTATATAGAAAGCATATTCTTTATTAGCAATTTCTTTCACTTTCCCCAAGAACCCTCAAAAGAGCTCTTTCTTCCTCACAGCTACTTCTCTCAGTGCATTCGATGGAGGAAGAACTCCTACGCAAACAGAAAAGACTGGGACCGTCAACTCCAACTGTAGCAGGGGTAACGCCTCCCTTTTCGCTCCTCTCCCTTTGGTCGAGTATCATTAAACCTCTCCCTTACTCTAACAAGTAAGCAAGTAAACTACCCCGCGAAATCAAGAGGAAATTGCCAGTTGCTTTAGCAGCTCCGGTAAAGTAAAGGCGAAAAGACCTTCACTTTGTAAGCAGGAAAGAGAGCAGCAGATTCTGGGCATTCATGTGCTGCTGATTCTAAAGTCAGATCAATAAATGCGTAACTCAGAATAAAGGGGCTGATGCCCGATAGCCACCATATAGTCCAATGTTGGGACTATATGAAAGAGATCCATTATGAAATGAAGATACAGCCAATACAGAAGAATTGATAAAACCAGATTTGTCATAAAATTGAGATCCTTTCGCATGATTTCTTTTTCCAAAATTATTCCTCTCCTGTAAGCTGCAGGAGTCTAGTTTTGACTAAACGGTTGCGTTGGTTTTACCAACAAAAGCAAAGCATGGGAAAAAAAAAGCTATCAGAAAGACTAAGGTGGACACATAAAAGGTGGAAACTTTGATCTCAATCTAGAGTCACTAAGGGAAATGACTCTAGAATGGAATCAACCAGATCTTAACTTATGTTATTTCGAATTATGATCGAGGCTTTTAAAAGCCTTCTTGCTACTAACCCGCACCTACTCATAAGCATCTTATGAGTGGGATTCGACTTGCCTTCCCTACCTCTTTGGATGGTATGCCCGGGATGGTAGGCTTTCGGATAGGATGGTTTGGATGGTATGGTTTCCGTGGCAGTAAGAGTTGGGGGTTAGCTCACAAGGTAGCTCAGTCCCCCGAGGGGATCAATAAATATAAATAAAGTCTAGTAGGACAGAATCATTAGCATTCTATCTAGAGATAATGCGACTGGAGATTTGGATTTCCCAGCTCGAAAGGTAGTTAGTTTTGGTGAGAGTCCGACGTGAACGAATCCGCTCTCTTTGCTGTGAACAAGAGGAAGCTCTGCAGATGAAGCAGGCGACGGGTAAATGCTTTGTGAGTTCATACCAGGATCCAGGGAAAGGGAAAGGCTTTTTTTTTTTGCTCACCCCGCGAAAGGCGCATGGGTTGACTCTAATCTAAGCCTTAACCGTTCCTCTTTGTTGATGATTATGGATCGCTCCTTCTTTGATGCAGCGGAAATCCCGATGTCAGAGCAGCTAGTCGTACTCGTAGGTCTCCAGACTAGACCTCCAACCCAGACTCAGCTACCTAGGGCACCAGCACCTATCAGAGATTTCGCCCTGCTACAGCGTGGTGGGAAGATGGAGTCAGTCTCAAAGGCGTTTGTAGTAACATCACAACATTACAAAATATCAGACTTGTTTTGAGTTAAATACAATATCTCGTCCCTCAGATCAATGAATTGCAAGCTATCTTTCTTTCGTTAGTTAATATAGGCCTGGAATCAGTATGGGGCTGATTGATGCCAGTAGGAGGGGCCCTTCTTACAGCCCTAGTTTAAGTTCTTCTTCTTATCTTAAAGCTGCCCTTCACTTAGAAAATGTTCTGTGTCATCACAGCACTCTTTCCCAATCCAAGAGCGCTTCTAGAATAAATCGAGCCATTAATGAACACAGCCATTATGAGCCTGTAATCGATCCATTAAAAGAGCTCTTTAGAATATTCACTTTATGCTTTTCAACCACGAGAAAGACATGTAAAGTGAATATTCTAAATTATTCTAAATTATTCTACAATGCTAAATCAAATGTTCTCTCTCTTTACATAAATACGTACGTCAGAAGCACAATAAGGAGAATAAAACCCCAAGCCCCAAGGAATAATAGTTTGAGGATTCCCAAGGGAGGAGGAAAGACAAGACTAAATAAAATTGAACCATGATGATAAAGAATGATATTGAATTTCAATATCATGACTTAGTTTGTCCATCGAGCCAGTAGAACGCTTGCAAAGGGTTGAAAGCGGACAGATGCCATCGAATCGGATGTGAACAAATTCCTTAAATCCGCTCTTAGAGTTCGAGAATCCAAGCGCAGGCAAGTCAGCTAGCGAAGCAAGGGGCAAAGAAAGGGTAAAACGCCAGTTCCGTGCCTATAGTCATTCCTCTCTCTGGTAAAATTTCCTTTTATCCCTGCTCTCAGTCAGTCCAGGCCAAGGGGAAAAGGCTTGCAAAGAGTATAGGGTACCAAGCAATCTCGCAAGCTTAAGTTTTCCAGTTCAGAATCCGATGTGCGGAAAAGAATCCTAGGTTAAGGCAGTAGCACGGTACGGGATCAGTCCCTTGTTCTCAGTGCTTAGTGTGAAATGACTTAGTCAAGAGATCATAGAATACCGGAAAAGGAATAAGGTTTTTACTACTTTGATTCCGATTCGGAAAAGAAGATGGATAATCTCTCTAGTCAAGGTTGGTTTGAAAGAAAAAAATCAAGGTTTCACCCCACCAGACTCGACCTTTGGGAGCCCTTGATCCTCAAAGGCAGAGGGATTTCCCAGCGGAGAGGGTAGGAGGGCAGTGACATAAAAAGAATATTCCTTCCGCCGGGGCCGCCTTTAGTTTATGGACTCTAGCTTATTAGGAGAAAAGGCTCTTGTTTCAAAAGAAAGACCGGACAAAGGAACTATAAAATCTCACTGCAATCGTCATATACGCAATTACATGATCCGTCAGCGAAATCACCCTAGGCAAACTGTTAAAGTGTCTTAAACCCTCAAAAACTGGCCATACAGCAAGGATTTGAAATCGATATCTACCAGGTTTAGCCAGATCTGTATGATAGATTGGTCTGCCCTCCAAGCCAAGAGTTCCAGGGGCTCAGTAAACCCTACCACCGATCATACACTGGAAATAAAAGAAATGAACTAGTCAACTTCCTTCCACCATCCTATACCTATATGAGAAAGACAGATGAAGAAGACTAGAATACGATTTTCCGGTTTTGGACTCCACACACTCCCTTCAACGAGTATGAGTTCAAGTGCTGAAAATACCGCTTTTGATTCGGTTGAAAAGAATTCTTTGTTATAGTTGAGGCGGTCCTGTCAAAAATGTCTTTAAATAATGAATTTGACTCCTGCAAAGGCTACTAAGCCGCCTAAGCAGTCCAATCCCTTGTTGTCATAGATCGCCCTTTCCTTTAGTTGCCCTTTCAGTGGAGTAAGCCAAAGCGAGTCTTGCAGGTCTAGTCGCATACCCCTATCGTCTTATTGTTCTATTTGTTGCAGTGGGCGAAGTCGTATTTGTTACCAGCCATTTTTTGGAATGCCAAGATCGAGGCACTCGTCTTCCTTTTGTAGCCCCATCCAATCGGTACATCTCATTGTCTGGTATTCCGTATGTCTCTTGGAAAAGCTTCCAATCATATCCCCTCCACATCATATAGGTCATCTCCGCAATTAGGAATACCCGAGGGCCTCACTGAAGGAAGAAAGGAAGCTTAAGGTTGTCGTGCTTCAATCCGACTAAGGTATAAGGCTTTCCCCTTCTTATTCTTGCTTGGCCCAATGCCTTTCTCCATCCTATCAGTCCGTCCAATCCCTTTCGAATCCCCGAATGAAGGCACATATGTCAAACGGCTTCACAATCATCAAACGCGATTGAAAAACATCAAAAAAAGAAAGGGGGAAGTCACAAACGAATCCTCTGCCCTTATTTGGGCGATCACTCCATTCCTACTTTAGATAGGAAGCCCAGCTTAGCCTAGCGCAACTATGGCCTACCTTTTAGTAAAAGATCAACCTGTTGGGCACTTGGATTCCTCCGTCCCACAGGGGAAGACCCAATCCAGAGAGGGAAGAAGATAAAACATAAAAAGCCGGAGGGTCCTAGGGAGTGCCAGACGAGCTACTCGAACAACCTCCACGCTTTCCGGTCACCCTTGAAGAGTACATGCCTCCTATCGTGCTTTCCTACCTGCCCTCCTACTTAAGAATCCAAAGGTGACTTCTCTCCTAACTAGCCCGGGAAAATGACTGACTTGAATGGGGAGCTATCCTATAACAAGCGGGGTCAGAGAACTCCTAAATGCAGTTCATACGCAACCCACCAGGTTCCGACACCTATCCATATTTTCCCTCAGGAACGGGCACACTGATACCTCCAGCCAATAGGTTTCCCTACGAGGAAGTAAGGCCCAGCAGGAAGGCCCGAAATTGCAAGCCCCTTCAGCCCACCAGAGCCCGTGCGCCGTTGAGAAGCGATTCCCGCTCTGGAAACCCAGGAATGAGTATACAGCTTTCCGCGTCTATCTCTTCTTCTCTCTATTCAAAATGTTAGCCTTCTCGTTCTGGTGGTGGACTCATTTCCTCCTCATCTACGTAATTTCCATTTAATACAGACTGGGCCCCTTGTCTATCTCTATACGCTCTAAAACACTTCTTCTGGCAAGGGGATATGTATAAAGTTTCACGCTCATTAGATTCGCCCACATACGAGAATTCCTCTAGTTCTCCTAGTGCTGCTCTTCTTGCAAGTTTCTATAGTAGAGGTAGTTTCCTCGTCATTGAAGATTGAAGCTATGCAGTTTTTGAAGTTCCCACTTCTCCTACGACGTGCTCTAACTCCAGAGAAAGCTAAGCTTGCTTCTTTCACAGACCTTTTACCCTAAGGGCCGTAGCTCCGTCTGCCGGCTCATCTCTTTACCCGAGCTTGTAAATCCCGCATATCAATTGCTTATATCTACATAAAATATTAGAAAATAATGTTATGATGCGTTCTATTATACTAGATTCTGACTTTTTCAAAGTTATGCTTTCCGGTATTGAGAATTTCCAAGTTTTTACCCTTTCCGATTCATTTTCAAACCTTTCTTTGAGCGACTCTACTTTGGCATCTAGCAGTTCAAATAACAATATGTCTGGTGTTTTGGCTAATTGTTCAGAACCTTCAAGGCATGGTATTGGATTACTTCAGACTTTTCTACATAAACATTCGGCAGTGACCAGCATTGTTAGTGAGCAACTTAGAGCCCCTTTCATCGATATTCCTAGAAGTTTGATCGAATCTTTATCATCATCAATTCCGCAATTGAAGGATAAGAAAGTCATGCTTGGTATTGGATTTCGCAATCCTCTGGATAGGAGTGAGAATGAATTGTACCAATTTTTCATGAATCAAACTACCTTTGATCAAATGAGTGTAGCATGCGATGGTTTGGGAATCAAAGTGTCCACTAAATGTGATAGTGATCATATGCTTTTGCTCAAAAGCCATTCACCAGGTTTGAAAACCATGATGGCCCATGAAAATCTCCCCAAGTACTTGGTGGAAGTACTAACTCAAGTTGATGATATGTATGGTCGTTTCTTGGTTTTGGTAAGTTTGGGGTATGGATGCACTGTCTGGTATGGATTTTGTCCTAGTGTGGACAATCTACCACCCAAGACAAACTTTTTGTTTTCGCCAATTACGTCATATCTTCCTTTTTTTGATCGTAATCATATTTCTCCGGTTTTTCCTCATAAATCCTTTTTTATTGAAACAAAGGACGTTATAGGGAATGTAACAGAAGCATTTGCGACAGCCTACCCTTTTTCTGAAATTCCTTTAAACGAGACCATGCACACAGCAACAGGTTTAAGTCTTATGATTTCCATCTACAACGCAGACCGGGTGTCTCCCTACCAAACCATTTATTCAGTGCTGGATACTTTAGATAAAGGGGAAAGTCAAAGTAAGTAAGATGCCGGAGGAAGATGGTTTCAGTTAGGGATTGAGTTTTTGTGATAAGACCTAATGTCAACCAAAGGCGCAAAAAGTTCTAACATGAATAGACGTTTGAATATTCGCTCAGTACTTGAATCTTCGATCACTCGGATTCGTCGTTCACCTTCTCAAACCGACGAAGCCTACTTGAACTTTGTATTCCCTGCCACCATACCTGAATGAAGGAAACTAATAGCTAGAAAAACAGGCTATTCCATCTAAGGCATAACATGAACCGAGGAATCCAACCAAATAGGAATGAATAGGCATGTGGAAACAACATTGCTTGCATTGATTCAATTGATTTGAAGGTATACATACAGACATAGTTTTCATTAGGGGTTTTTACCGAGTTGGTCACAAGCCCGTCAGAAGCAACCTCAGCAGAAAGCCACTCTTCCAGAGTCTCGTCCATCGTCTGCTTAGGCGACTATTTAATAGCCTTTAGCCTGTGAGTTAGGCCGAATACTCTAGGCCAGGCTCCTTCCTCTGTTCTTTTTAATACACTAAACCGAAAGTCTTGGTTTCAATGACTCCCACAAGCCATGACCTATTGGATCCTTCAGAACCAGCTTCAGCATTGAGTAAAGAATTCACTATTGGATCCTTCAGCCGGGTGGACATCCAAATCTTAACTTTCATGAGCAGGAGCTGGAGTTTAGGAATCGGGTGTAGATGCTGACCATTCCATAGACGAGACCCACTCGTGGTTTTATAAGGGGAGTTGGTAAAAGACAACAGGTTTAAGACAAAGGTATGGCACGGGAGATGGTGGAGCGAAAGCACAAGGCCAGTTCTCATCAACTGAGAGCTCCACTCCAAGAGAGTGAAAGACAGCAAAAAAAGTCAGCGAAGTATAGCCGGTCGAGTACCACATAAGGAAGCGAACAATCCAATGACTGCCCCCTTTTTTCGCTTATCCCGGCCTTTTGGCTAGTCAGTTTTCTGGCATTTGGCCCTCGGATATATCAAAGAATGAGTACCCACAGTGACGGATGCCTTTGGCTTTGGGAAAAAGGCAAACGAAATGTTTGATTCAGGTACGCTCTTGGATGGCTCAGAACGGCAATTTAAGCAAGCAAAGCGAAGTAGGGGGGAGAGTGACAAGCTAAAGGTTGAAAGTCTTTTTTCAATTATAAGAAAAAACAATCTCCTGTTAAAACTCCCTCTTATGTTAAAACTCCCTGTAGGAGGCCTTACTCGTAGTCTCGGAACAGCTTGTATCTCTATCTCGCTTTTTGAGATCTTGGGACTGGCTTTCGAAAGAAGAGCCGGACACAGCAGAAGAAAAGGCCCGTTCTAGTTCTTCATGGTTCGATCTCTATCACCACGCCTTCCAGCTAAGCGCTAGTTGAACCTTGTTTTATACGACTTGAGTGAAAGAGAGTCCTGGGAAAGCATCTATCTATATTAAAGGAAATCCTACTTGGTTTCTATTATCCGTCTTAGGCTTAGGGAACAGGGAACAAGGTGCTTGCTGCGATCAAGAGCGAGGACCGATCGGCCTATGTTAGAATTACCTCATTAGCTGCCTATGCGCCACTGCTTCACCAAACCAACAAGCTAGCCACTAGAATCGGGCCGGGCAAAGCTTTTTTATCAATAGTTCGAAAAGAGGGCTTAGGAGGAACTGATGGCTTATCTCAGACATTCTAGGATCTTTCCGTGGGTGACCGAATGTCTTTTAAACTAAAATGGAAAGTATATCTTTCAGTCTATCGAAAACCTTTATTGCATTTCTCCTTCCCTAGCAACTACGTACCGTACCAAGATATTCTCATTTCGTTCGGGCGTATTGATGTGTTTCAAAAGAGAATTGCTTCTATCAAGATAGCCTTCGTTAAGATCTCCAAGCAGTTTATGCGCTTAAACCCTCGCCGTAGAATCGATCTTTCTTTCGTGATGAAGACTGTACCTTGAAGTCCATTGAAACCAAGACCGCCTTGAAAGCGAGCTGAGCTGCCACGGATTGCTCCTTCGATTGCTTGAAACCTCTTTGCTGAAAGTGAAAGTGAATACATGAGAAAGACTAGAGACCCAGCTGGAGGATGCCCACTTTGAGAATAAATATAAGAGTCAGCAACCTTTGCTTTGGTCAGAGGAGGCCCGCTTTCAAGCCGGAAAGAAAGCCCGTTAAAGATGCATTTCTAGGGACATTCAATATCATGTACCCATGTTCCTATACGTATATCGGCTAATGGTATGCAATTTCCTATTTGAGAATTCAGATCAAGTATCTCGTATCTATAAGCAGGGGGGCGTGGAAGCAGCCAGCTGACTGCCCCCCTTCTACTCGGCCTTTCTTTGTGAATAAGGTCTTAGTATGGATGGGCATTCTGGGCGGGTCGCAATAAGTCGCCGGTCGAAGGTTTGGACCAATCGCAATTCATCACCATTTTGCCTGCTTCTAATGGATGACTGGCTATTATATAAGTGTTGACCTAAGCCCCCGTGCTGGGGCTCGGCTCCCGAACCGTACGTGAGCTGCCTCGTACGGCTCTTCCTAAGAACTTGAAGCCCTCTCTCTTTAAATAGAAAGAAAATGCATAAAAAAAGACTTTTTCAAAAAGCCTTCGCCCTCCTATTCAACGGGGCTATTAGAGAAGCTGCTTCGTTCCTTGACTTCTTTGCTCAGTCAAGCTTCCTTGTTCCTTAGTGTAGTCTCGGTCCATAGTTTAATACTCCGTTCCTTATAGCCTAGTCTATATCCACAGCTGACGGTGACTCCGTACCGACGCCTTTCCCTTTGTAGACGGCTAAGTGACTTCGTAACCTTAACGTACTTATTTTATTCTTAAAGTTTCATAGGCCTTCGTCGGGCTTTCATCCCTTCGCCTATAGGTATAGCGGCGGCTTGGCTTCGCTATCGCTCATGACTTGGCATAGAGCCCGTGTAGTCGTCGGCCTTCCCACCAGAAGGCCTATGATATAGTGGTCGGCCTTTCGAATGCCTCCTTCCTGACTTTTCTGAGAAGCTCTTTACGACTATAAAGGACAGGGGGCTGTTCACCTTTGGAAACTTAGCTACACCGGTCACGACATGTTGTTTGTTGATATTTATTGAGGAGTTTAGCTGACTGAATCCATAAACCTAGAAAGTCACCGTCACTGGTACTTTTGTGACTCTATTCTATAGGTAGGTATAGGTATTGGTGGAGCTTGCGTAATGTAGTTGTAGTTAAGGCTGCATTGAAGTAGCGCTTTTTTTTTTGAAGATCTACTGAAGTACCAAAGGCGAACGGGGCTCCCAGGCCGGGACGTCTGGCAGAATGCTTGGCCTCCAGCGCAGGAAGCGACACCCGAAGGGTGAGCTTCTGGCGGTTAGCTTCTAGAACTAGATAATAGGCATTAGGCATTCTGAGCTGGAAGGAGGCAAGCAAATGAAGAGAGGCATTACGGGCCGACTACAAGAAGCAAAGCTTCGTAGACTCGACAAGTCGCTTATAGAATGCCGACTACTACTACTAAGTCAAGACTTTCTTCATTTATCATTTAATAGGGGAGGGAAGCGAAGCTTAGCGAGCTTTATAAGGCCGACCACTACATAAGCCGCTGGCGGAGAAAGCCCGAAGAGCTTCCCCTCATTCGTTGCTAAGCCAAGGTCCCAGGTCTCCGAGTCAGCCCGCGCTTTTTCGAAGAATCCTGCACCCATGGGCATACGGCCTGGCAGGCCTTCCCTTTCCGCCGGAGCTTCATGGGCGTTGCCCCGTTCCCCAATCAGATGTTTGGATGTGAGCTATACTCCGCGAGGAGCCAAACGGGCGTATGGCCTTGCCTTTTGACCTATCTTCCCGTGTGACTAGGAATGCTCAGTGACAACCTCAATTGTCACCGCCTGGCCTCTCTTGCTACCGCGGTAGCACCTAGTGTGGTCAGCATCAATCGTGTTCGGGCAACGAAGCTTACACTCATTCACATTGGTTCATCCTGCTCTGCCCCGGGCCTTTTGCTCTTCTAACGTAAAGGTAAGGTGGCCGGCCATTCGTCAAGGCCCAGGAATCCGCTGGACATCTCAGCGGCGGGATTGGATACCCGCATCCGATCGAAGTTCCATTTTTGTGCCCCCTAGTAAAGGAGAGCAGTTTTGTTTCTAGGTGGGTCGCTTCGCGCAAGACATTGCTTAGGACCAACGGGTCACACGACAGGTGCACGATCGACTTTGCGCGCTCCATCCTTCGGCCTTTCGCCTATCGGCTTGGCAGGCAAGCTACCTTGATCCGTCTTTGGCTTCGATTCGTTATGCTCAGCAGCTCCAACAAGCCTTAAAGTTATAGTATCTTGCCGCCAAAAACTCTGCCAAGAAAGCGCTGCTTTACGTTTGATCCTATGTGCCCAGAGAATGCTATGCGTTCTCCACTTTCGGACCTCGCAAAGAGAGAACGTGTTTTTTCCTCTGACTTTCTCTCTCATTCGCGGAGCGAAGAAAGCGGGCTTTGCCCCAGCTACCGCTATCCTTGGGAAACCACAAGAGCTACCGAAGGAAAGGGATGCTCCCTTGGCCTTTGGAGAGGAGAAGGCAGAGAAGAAGCCGTCCTTCGCGCAAGTTTTTTTGCTTCCAGCGCCCTTACTAGTAAAGGCGCTCTTCGACCACGGAGGCATTCTGGTAGGAAGGCCGACCACTACATAAGCCGCCATCAGTCCAGGAGAGAAGCAAGCTACCTTTCTTTGATCCACCTTCCGGGGCAGGGAAGAGAACGAAAATAGGCCGCGGATGGTGGTCGTGGTAGATTCGAGGATCTTACGCGGCGGAGCGAACTCTTCTATCGTGTTGCATTTCCTCTGGCGGCGTAGCTGCACCCCCTCGATCCATCGTACTGGAGCGATCCGAGAAGAACGATTAGGGTCATATTCTATCCTTTCTACAATGCCAATAGACGAAGTGCTTCGTTTCAGATCAATTCTTCGCTGCAATCGCTTCGATCCACCCCCTCGGTGAAAAACCGTAATACGCCCTGAGGAATTCCTACCAGCAGACTTCCCTGTACTCAAAGTGAATTGTCTAAGTGCTCTCCCCTCTTGGCTTTGTCTCATTGTCTATCTCGTAATCATTCGATTCTGTCCGAATTTGCTCCTACTCCTCCTCCTTCTCTTATCCTCTATCTAGCTCGTCGTTGGTCCTTTTGACATAACATTCTCAGCCGCTCATCTAACTAGAAATATCATAAGAAAGCAAGTTGAATTTTCTGCCTAAGCCCTCTTCCTGCGTACTAAAGAGACCTACTATTAGAAATAGAAAGCACACCCTCGTCAGGGAAAAGAACTAACACCATGGGATGGGAAATGATCACTGCTAGCAATCAATCATTTCGAAGTTGTAGTTGTTTTTTCTTTTCATAGGTTGCACATATAGAGATGGGGCATTATCAGACTATTCAGTGACAGCTTCTGATGAAGCGAAACTAAACAAGACACCTCCACTTTAATCTACCGGCTCGGTAGCAGCTTTGCTTTGAGATCAAAGGAAAACAAATTGACCGAGCAAGGGCGCGGTTTTTTTATATGTCCCGTCAGTCGGAAGACGACGAAGCACATCCATCACCCAATCATGGAAAGGCCGGACTAAGGCCTGAAACCGAGGATTTGCCATTGCGAATCCCCTCACCTTACCACTACCCTCTAGCTTGACTTCGAACTTACCTAATTAAGACATTTACAGAGAGGCGAATGGTATCTCACCATATAGACTCGGCGGGAGTTACCAATGAGTTTCTCAACTACCCCCACAGATCTCTACCAGACTGATAAAGATGAATTTCTTGGCCGGCAAAAGGGAGAAGAGCTCCTAATGGGTGTTCGTAACATCCTTTACTCAGTGACATTCCCCGGGTATAGAAGGAAAGGAGTTCAAAAGCCAGGGTCCCCTTACTTAGTAATTCTAATCAATATGTCCGTGCTGTGCGTATACGTGGAGCAGCCTTGCTTTTGTGACTAGATCCAACGCCCTACATTGGTTGCGAGGGTTTACAATACAAACGGTCTGATCATTTCACCACAAGGACCAGACCAATCTTTTGTCACTCATGCGGTCCATTTTCGATCATGATGGAGATGGGAGAGTGATGCTTTTAGTTTAATCTCTACTACATCAACTTTGGCTTCCGAAACATCACCAAGCCTGATTCCATCACCCTCTTCCTGCAGCAAAGCAAAGGTTCTTTGCTTGACAGCTTTGAAACGTCGTCCCCGCCTTCTGCCGCTCTATCAGCAAAGGAGGCAGCTAACGTAGTGGAGTGGTATTCGCTTTTGCAGCTCTTTCTGAAGAAGCAGCTGTGGCATCTCTATCAGCTAGCCGCTACTATATTGTAGTAGTCAATCAGCGGGACATTCAAAGAAGCTATGCACCTTCACTGAATGTTAATGAAAGCAAGCCCTTTCATCCTAATCTCATCTACTGAAAAGGAGGCCGGGCGTAGCGCTGGGACACATAGTAAAGAAAGAAAAAATTGGGTAATCAGTTCTCCCCACTCATTCAAGGAAAGAAAAGAACCTTGACAACCCTACTTCGTTGCTAACGAACAGGGACAGAGACCGAGCCGGCCAACTACTCTACTTTCACTCAGTATTCCCTCTATTTGAGATTAGAAAGAAGATTCGAAATCCTATCGACCAAGCATAAGATTCGTCTTCTGTGTCCCCCACCTGAAGATCTCAACAATGCCATCAAATCGGAGCGCAACCCTAGGGTTTTGGCACAAATCCCCATCTTCATCCCCTTCCTCGAAGAGAAATCAAAAGCAATTGAACGAGGAAATTGAACAATGCTTGCTTTCCCAAAATGCTCAATGCCTGGGGTTCCAAAAGCAACCAATCCTGTAGTTCAATCCCCACGAAACTAGACTTCTTTTTCAACAGCCACGAGATAATATAAGAAACGAATGGGAGAACTTTCCAAATAGGGGGGTATTCTCGATCGAGGAAAGCCCAATTCGTGCAACGATTGTGACAATCTAATATAGCCCCTTCTCTGGAACCCCGGGAATCCGCGGCTTATCAAACAAAGCAGGGATAGGCTCCTCGGGCGAAGGAGAAGAAAACTGCAGCTCTTTCCACTTATGTGTATGAAGGAGGCCTCCCTCGGTGTAGGAATGCATATAGGGTTGCGCAGTTTATAGACTTGCCTCTAGTAGACCTGGTGAGGCAGAGCCAGTTTAGTCTAGCTGAGAAAAGAGTATCCAGTACGGTTGAAGAAAGCAAATTATGAACTATTTTATCTTTCTACATCCCAATCAGTCTCATTAGGAGATTCTCCGGGGCAGTCCCAATAGGGATAGAGACTCTAAAAGCAAAGACTAGTTTCTAGGTAAGAAGCGGGGCTAAGAATAGAACGCAAAGTCTTAAGTGACCTTTCTTCAATCAAATAGGGACCCACGTGCACCCCTTCCACTCAGGGTTTAAGAAAGAATTCGAGGCTTTGATAAAATAAAGATTATGGATGGGTACTAAAAAGTGGATCACCTGCACCAGACAGTAAAGAACTCTCTGGAAGAGCTCCTTCGTTCGGCTGTAGGACCATCTGATATGCGGTTTTGCCTTAAATCAAATCATAAGCATTCTTTAATAGAAAGGAGCAACTGTGGTGGTGCAAAGGGTTGGAGTCGTTCTAGAGTGATAAGCGGAATGACTCCTTTGAGAAGAATATGGATAGAGGAGGCTTTCTCGAAAGAATAGGGACGAGTCCGGTAGCGGGCAAAGCAGAGATATGGCTCGAAAGAGGTCTGGTTACACGAAAGCTGGTAGGGCGAAGGGAAAGGCTGGGCTCGTTCAGTCGTTACAAGCGAGCCACTCCATTTCGAAGAGAAGGATTTATCGTGAACAAAGAACCGGATTTCATCCCCTGTTCTCCGGGTAGAAGTAGAAGAAATGCGCTTTAAAAGAAAAGGGTGATTCCCGGTCTTTCATTTCAATCAATGTGTGGGAATCGAACGAGTGGTAGTCAGTACTGATAGTATGTAAGTAGCCCGCTTCGGGATAAAGTGAATCCATCTAATAGCCGAACTCTAGGAGCGGGGCAACTAAGCCATCAGTCTAGCGGGACAACTGGAGCTGTAAGTCAGAATTACGATTCGAAATGCTTACTCTGATGGTGTTCCGGGGGATTCTCCAGAAGGGTCGATTCACAGTTTTCCCCAATCTGACTTATAGTAAGGAAAAGACCAATAGAATGAGTTTTGTGACACTGAATTACGCCTTCTTTGAAAGATGTTATGTTTGATTGGGAGAAGAAAGTCTCGGAAACCCTTACATTCCATTCCGGGCGTACGATTGGCTTTAGAAAGAGAAGGGATCCACCATCTATTCCATTTCTACCGAAGACCTCTTATTCAATAAAAAAAGTGAGTTTGAAATAGGAGGTAATTTAGAACTTTCAATCCCAATAGCAATGGGTAGTTCGGTAGTTGCTGTCTTTGTAGTGGTTAGCCGCCCAAAAGTCAACACAATTCTTTCATCAGGGCGGTTTCCAGCTTAATGAGCTGGCAAACAACTTGCCCTCATCCTTGCTCTACTTCGGACCCTGACTCAGTTAGTTTGGTTTCTGGGACTATCGGGCGAGCGAAGAGATTGCCCTCCCACCGAATAAATCCCTGGATCACCTTCGGAGAAACTGAGTGAGAGTTCCCGTCAAATCTACTGCTTATTGCGAGCTTGAAATCCCACTCCCGAAAGAGATTGTTAAGTTTGTTATGGTTCAAGACCTACTCCGAGTGTCATCAGATTCAGACGAGATAGACTGGGCTTTAGAAGACTAAGAGTTCTTTCCTGATGGTGTATGAAATCATACTAGTCCCATATCTTTTCTCCCACCCATGACAGGATCGTTCTACGACCCTAGGGGATGACAGGCCCATTGATCCCGAGCCAGAACAGTTGTCATTGGAAGAACATCGTGAAGAAAGGATTCGAAGAGCAATTCTGACAGTCTCTTCGACAATGGCTTGAAGAGTCCGCCTCACTGAAGATGCTCAAATACAGGCCGAAGCCTTGGAGGTCGAACTTCTTACCCAAGATCCTCCTACTGTGCATGAGGTGCAACTAACTTTCTGCTGAAGAACCTGCTACCGAAGATGCAGCTCATTGCTGTGTAGTCTTAGAGAATGTATGCTAAAAGTCTTTTTCAAAAGACAAGGCGAACCTTACTCAACCTGAGGATTCCCGTCGGACCCTTCTCGCCCTGATGAACAAGAAGCTGTGGGTGTTGAGTCTAAAGAAGTACTGGAGGCTGGTAAAGGAACTAGTTCAAGAAAAGATTACCACAAGAAGTATACTTTACTACCCTCCTCTTCTTATGTAAACCCTTCGGGGGCAAAGGATCGAATCACCCCAGTTAGAAGAAGGCCAAGCCCTTCGAGTATGACTTGATTGAACATTTGTAAGCACATTCATGCACGCGTGCATATATTAATGTCTTCAAGTACATGTGAGAATCGAATTAAGGAATTACAAGCGCTTAATGCTTATGTTCACAAGCATAGACCTCAAGTTCTCCATTGATCATCTGACAAAGAAGCGGAGTCGGCAGTCAAAAGAGAAAAAGCCGAACAGTCCCTGTGACGAATGTCTGTCCAGGCGGCAAAGACCTCTATTAGCTTCACTAAAAAAAAAAGACCTCCTCTTGGGTGATATGAAGCACAATCGCCCTCTATACTTCACAGCATACATCAAGGACGTTCCGGTTCCCAGAGTTCAGATTGACCCTTTTTCATCTCTCAATCCTTCCTCCTTTTCCGGTTCACGGCCACTACCTCCGACCATGATGGATGTGATCGATCCGCTTTGAAGGCTAAGGCCGCTACTGATGCACCTGTACGACAAGCCGCTTTGTCTGTTCATTGGATTGATGTCTGATAGCTTTTCCCTCTTCCCCGAAATCAGTGTCATGTTCCGCTACGCCTGTTCTACAGTGCTGTGCTTTCCTTCCTTGGCCTAAGAAAGCCAAAAAGAGGTTATTATCGCTATCAGAATTACTAATTTAGTAATTACCACCAAAAAAAGGCCTTTTCTTTAGTCACTTTGGCCATTCAATTGATTATAAGCTCAGGTTCACCCCTATGGGAAGGCCCTAGACGAGTGAGCCAATAACACGTTATAGTAAGCATAGACACTTAGCTGAATAGGCTAGCATAGACCATAATGGAATCAAGCTATATGGATGGTCGTTAACGGGAGCAAATCTTTCACCAAAGCCTCGGGGAAAAGAAGCCTCCACTCCGCAGGGAACTGGACAATCTCCCAATGCAATGCGCTAAGAGAAAAAAGAGAACAGGTGGTAAGGAGTCTTCGTAAGGAATAGAAGGGAAAGGAGATCGCCCTATCTAAGGTGGGCCTTTTGTAGCTACTAAAGCATAAACTGCTCGTAGGTGAAGGTACCCACCCGCAAATTCTGACATCACCACAGCCCACTGGATACATGTTCCCGTCCTCGGGCCTCATATAGAATGGCCTCTTCTGCAAAGCCCTGTCCCTTCCTCTCTCGCTCATGCGAAAACTCGGATCGGGCCAATAACGGAATCGAATCAACCCGAAATGGGCTTTCATCCCGTAGGATCACCCGTAGGCCTTCTGATCCTATGGCGAAGCCCGCTTTCCTAGAACCTAAGGAAGTCAAAAGAGCCTGTAATTATGATGCACTAGCAAGGTGTGGGGTAAGGGTACTATGGAGTGTGAATCCTCTGCTACTCCAACCCCAAGCGTTGGCACTGACACTGATGCTAGGCCTCGTGCTGTAGGCTAGAAGCGATTTTAATCGCTCCGATGTACCAAAAAAAACTACGACATCCCTGACACTTATGCGGTGAGATACCATCCATCCGGTAACTGTAAGAGACAGAGGAGAAAGGGGATTCTATGCCGCTATTGGTGCGAGTTGTAAGGAGTCTTGGCTCTCGTACTCGCGAATCAAATAGCAAGCAATCTGGTCACATTAAAAAATCTACTTATCGGGTCAATGCTCAAAAAAAAAGAGAGAGAAGCTGATGTAGAGGACCTGATGGGTGCCTAAGAATCCTGCCTGAGAAAACAAAAGAAAGGAAGAGAATCAGCAACTAACACTTTCTTTCGGAGAGATGATAGTATTCTATACAAGTGACACCCTCGCTACCAAGCCCAGTACTGCTTTACAACAATAGGTGAATATGCTCAGTGCTTAAACCAAAACAGCTCCTCAAACTCCTGACTCTGGCAAATATGGGGCACCTCTATATCTTGCATGCTTTCTCCTCTTCCCGAAAGCATTCCGTCCTAAAGAGTAGGTGCTAGCTTCTTCCCTGGAGTTGTCCGCTTTGTCAGTCTTCTTGTATTCGTGTGTGAGGCTAGCCTCTGCCCGGGTGTCTTCGAAGTCAGGTTCACTCCTTTTGATTGGAGTAAGCGCAGGAGCAGCTGTCGATTCTTCTATCATTGGATTTTCAGTCTTGGAAGTGGTGAAGCGAGGGCTGGGTTGTCCGATTGATTGAGTAGTCCATGGCCAGTGAAGGTGCTTTCGGGTATATACCCATAGCCCTCTCGTCTTTCTGCAGCATTAGTAAGAAGAATTTATCATAGAGAGTGGTGGTCCAGCACAAAGCATGAAAGGCATCCATGCGCGCGCTGTATCAAAAAATCCTTTCTGTAGAGAGGCTTAGCTGGAGTTAATACAGTAATTAATAGCCCCAAAACTAGTACCAGGATGACCTGGATAAATCAATAGGGAAGTTTCTATGGAGTCGCACTATATGATCCCTTTCTCCTCACTGGGGAATGAGTCTTACTCAATCCTGGTCTTTCCCCTTCTAAGGAGTGCTCGCTTCTCTTTATGTTGTGTTTGTTTATTAGCATTCCCTTAAGCCCCAAGAACCTTATCTCATTCTTTACACAATCCATCTTCTTTGATTGAAGGCGTGAGGATGGGAATTAGGGTTAGGATGGGCCAATCAACTGACAGATTCAAGGCGGGCGCTCCTAGCCTGACGGTTCGGTGATCGGGCGAAGATAGACAACAACTGTAAGCTCTATTGTGCTCGCTTGTTTAGGGTAGGTAAAGGGCTACTCATTCCCATTACAGTCATCCCAAGAAAAGTCCTATACATAGCTAAACACAGGGCAGGTTCCTAATACGCGAAGGAACTCTATTGATTTAAATCTAGAATAGATTGCTCTAGCCTAGCTAGAGGAATAGAAAGACAAGAAGACATGACAACGAGGATCGCCGACGGAACGAAATCGAATGCCATCAAGCAATTCAAGGATTCCAGTTTCACAATGTGAAGAGCTTGAAAACTCCCTTCATCAAGGAGTTATGTGCGCGCTGCGCCCCCTTTGGTTGGAGCGCTTTGCTTGACCTGATCGTTGTGCCAAGGGCTGGGGGTGCCTTGAGCAACTCTGAGTTCCGTTTGCCGGACCCCTGACGGTAGGCTATACAGCGGGCTAGAGACTTATGCTGTGCGGCCAACAACTGCGATTAATTCTTGGCTCCCGCTAGTAGGGTTAAACAACTGGACCGTTGAGTAACTGCTCTGTAAGACTACTGAACGACTAGTCCGTGGGGCTAGACCTTTCTTCCACCGGGGTATTCTTACTGCACTGCGGATACTGACCTTCTTTCTTCGAGGAGCACAATCAACAGCACTTCCAACGCCTTCATCGGAGCAAAAGCGGGCAAGGGAAGTCGCCGGGTAGTCTAGGGTAGTTTACTTCTCCCTTACCCAGAAGAAGGATTTTGGAAGCTCCTACGGTTTGATGATTGCTTCAATCAAGAATGGGTTATGCATTCAATCATCGTGCCCTTCTACGAACGAGGGAACCTATTAATTATATGGCCACCGCTAAGAGATCGTCCGGAAAAGACATAAAATAACCCACGAATGAATGGTGTCGAAATGGCGATTGAAGCGTCGGAAATAGCCAATGCGCTCATATCTCGAATTGCGCGGAACCCACTACCACTACCTTTTCGATAACAAAGCCCTCGTGGGTAGGCTACTTTACTACGCGAAGAGAGAAAGAGTAAACTAAACCGCTCTATCGCTACACCCTTTAGATAGGAATGGAGTGATCGCCCAAATAAGGGCAGAGGATTCGTTTGTGACTTCCCCCTTTCTTTTTTTGATGTTTTTCAATCGCGTTTGATGATTGTGAAGCCGTTTGACATATGTGCCTTCATTCGGGGATTCGAAAGGGATTGGACGGACTGATAGAATGGAGAAAGGCATTGGGCTAAGCAAGAGGTCCCATACTGTCCTGTGTCCTGAACTAGAAGAGCTAACTCGGACTCAGGGGACACTTTTTGACTTGTTAGCTGCAGGTACGAACATAGAGAGTTTGTTAGGTCCCATCCGGTCGACAAAAATAGAACTAGAACGCGAACTCGAACTACTGGCTTTACTATATTCAATTTACGACTTTTTCTTATCTTATTGGTTCAGGTTAGGGGAGGGGCAGGTTTTCGAGACCCCCGGTTCTTCTGGTTTAGAATCTCTTCCTCTTAGACTGGCTGGAGTGAGATGAGAGACTCCTTTATTCCAGCCGCTTTCGTGCCTCAGTCTCGTTCCCTAGCTCTCTTGAAAGACTACCCATCCAATGAGACTACTGAGACGGCTACAGCTATTCCCACTTCTGGGACTGTTTTGAATGCCATTATGGGACACGATCTAGACTATCCTCTGTCTTTTTCCTATCTTCTCTCTTCAATTACCGAGACCCGTACATACAAAGATCTACGTAGCTCATCTCCTTCTAAGAAGTCTGATCTCCTTCCTATATTCTAAAAAGAAGAAGAGACTTTCTTAACTCTTGAATTGTAAGGAGAGGCCTCATTTAGGAGAACTCTTTTCATCCAACTCGAAATTGCGTAAGAGAAGAATTCTCACAGTTTATCTGAATCAGACTAAGGCATCAACAAAGCAAGGCCCCATTGAGCTTAGCCTAGAGCAGATCGAAATGGTCTCGCGAAGCCGGGAACCCCTTGCCGAAGATCCTTCTCTGTGAAGATAGACTGCTTTTTCTTGCTTTGCGTGTCAAGTGGGAGATTGGTTGAGAACCCTTCGCCCACATCAAAGGTCTCCGTTTGGTATCAAAAGAAGGTCTCCGTTCCGTGTACGGATTCTCATCGAGATTAGGTTGGTGTTCAGTGTACTAGGGTTAAGGTGGAAGATAGTGAATCGAAAACAGAAAATAGTGAATCGAAAACAGAAAAGCGTGACTCCGACATTGAAATGAAAAAGAAAAAAGTTATGTTCGAAAAGATGTTCGAAGGTGCTGGGTGCGGGAGCAGCGATATTGGTTATTTCGTTTTTCTTTTCTCAGTTATCCACGTTAGTGATAACAAGAAGCTTGACCAATGTGAGTGCCCCGCCGCTAAAAGTAGAAGGAGTCTTAGAGCTTCTTCAGTTTTGTGCGGCAACGCCCTTCGTGATCTTTTGCATCTTTTTCCTGCTAACTATTTTCATCTCCATTATATGGAGGCAAAAACTTATTCGGTTTGTGATGATAAAGAATCATGAACTGGGTTTAGGGCACTCCATTTCCTATGGATGGCGAGGTTTCCGCCTGGATTCCACCTCCTCGTCTATCGAAATACAGAATCAATCAAGAAAATAAGAAAAAAGATGTTAGAAGGTGCTAAATTACTGGGTGCGGGAGCAGCAACAATTGCTTTAGCGGGAGCAGCAGTTGGTATTGGAAATGTCTTCAGTTCTTTGATCCATTCCGTTGCGCGAAATCCATCATTGGCGAAACAATTATTTGGTTATGCCATTTTAGGCTTTGCTCTAACCGAAGCTATTGCATTGTTTGCCCTAATGATGGCATTTTTGATCTTATTCGTTTTCTAGAAAGAGGGTAAGGTAGAACGCAATGGTTGATCCGGCCCGTCCATGATTGGGCAATGGGCGTTTTGCGTCGAATTCCCTCTGATGGCACGTTTGACCAGGACGCGCCTAGAGGAATATTTGAAGTCTTAACGGATAGGTGGCCGTTAAGTTCATGCATGACCTTATGAGTATGCTCTGGGGTCCTACTTATGCTTCAGCGGTTGTTAATAGTGGACTCAAGACTTGGTCCAAAACTGACTAATCAGTCTCACCAAATAGATCTGTCGCTGGTCAAGCGTTGGGTTTCTATTCCTCATGGGCTCTCTTTGCGCTATCTCACCATTATGTGGTGTGGATGGCTGCCCGGCGGGTAAACCCGAGAAGAGATCAGATCAGATCGTCCTTTTAATGAAAAACAAGGAGCTGTGGCATCTCAATCAGCTAGCTGCTCTTGCCGCTGACGTACCACATCGCTCAAAGAATCAATTCAAAATGAATTGAATAAGAAATAAGATGTTCGAAGGTGCTAAATTCTTAGTTCTGACTTTTTATTCGCATTTTGCTTCCGCCCCTTTTTTGCTCTCTTTTTGTCGTTCTTAGCCTTCACACCATTTTGCCTCAACCGATTCCGCAAAAAGTGGAAGGCTTTGATCAACTTATTTTGTTTTGTATTTATAACCCGTCCGTACAATTTCTCATTTTCTTTTTACTTTT
>JARJHC010000022.1:0-5000 GCA_031304145.1 Cardiospermum halicacabum | reverse complement strand
CATCGGAGCCTCCTCTGATGCCACTGGTTCCGGGCGCCCGCTCCCCTTCTTTCTTTCGTGGGACTTCCCTCGCTTCAACTAGATATCCTATGCTGGCTGGGTAGGGAGACTCGAGGTGATAGCTTGAGCTGCCGGGCACTGGACGAAACTAGGAGTGGAAGATGGGAGCCACATCGCTTAGGTTGCAGAGAAGCATCGGTTGGACAGGGGGCTGGGGAACACACAAGGCAAGCTGGAGGTGTAGTTTAGTGCTGAAATCCAGCCAGCCAGTAGTTGGGCCGGAGGAGATAGAAAGAAAAAGAATAGGAAGAGATGTTCCGAACTGAGATTCTATTCCGTTCCGTCACCCTCTGCTTCTTACTCTGCTGCTACTAGGCGGTGCTTCTACAGGTGCTGCTACTGATGCAGGGTATCGATCTCGATCTGTATATGTGGCTGGTGCCACCTACTGCCTTGCCTTTGCTCCCTCTACTGCGTCTAGATCTGCTGCTCCTGGGTCGGTATGGAACTACTCGTGCTCGCTTTTATTCTAGAGATGGAGGGTACATTGCTAGGTATGCTGCTTACTTAGATGCTTATACTGGACCTGGGACTGCTACTGATAGCTTAGGTAGGTATGTACCGAAAGTCGGAACAATGTGTAAAAAGTCGAACAAGCATCAACTGCTGCATCTGTCTCTGTCTCTGCTTTTGCTGCTACTGGGTCTCTATATGATGGATTCCTGTATATGGATCTTGATATGGAACCAATGAAGCTGTTAGGGATGCTACCCTTGCTTCTTAAGCTGCTATAGGTGTATCCGTATCTGGATAAGCTAGTGCTGTTGGTGATGGATCGACTTATGGATCTAGATCTCGATCTGGATATGCAATAAGCTATGCTCCTACCTACCTTGCCCTTGTCCCTGCCTTTGTCTCTATCTACGCTTCTAGGTATGCTGGAGGATCGTAGTATGGAACTGAGCGAAAGGAAACATCAGGAGCCCAAGGCCCAATTATACAAGTTTTTACAAAACTGTGGGCCTTTTCTCAATGAAAGGGGC
This sequence comes from Cardiospermum halicacabum, assembly GCA_031304145.1. Classification (NCBI taxonomy): domain Eukaryota; kingdom Viridiplantae; phylum Streptophyta; class Magnoliopsida; order Sapindales; family Sapindaceae; genus Cardiospermum; species Cardiospermum halicacabum. The sequence goes on along the minus strand of JARJHC010000022.1, from coordinate 3,957 downwards.
TACCCCTACTGATGAGTCAACTGCTCCTTCTAATGTGACTCCTATGATCCCCCGCTCGAAACACTTCCACAAGACCGATGCCTCACGTGACCGTTATGCCAGAGCGCGAAGCTGAGGAAGTCTTAGCAGACCGTCAAGTGAACAGCACACCGGACAACAAGCCACATATGGAGTCTTTGGTGAAGTGGAAGAACTTGCCGATTGCCGAAGCAAGCTGGGAGCGCGCCGAAACCTTGTTGCCTTTCGTGGACAAGATCGAAGATTTTCTGAACAAGAAGGCGACGAGGACGTCTGCAGAATAAGTGGGGGAGAGTGTCACAGTCGTGAGTCAATTCATGCAGAAACCAAGAACGATACATCTATATGTTGCATACAGAATCCTCAGATATCTTAAGGGTTCACCTGGAAAAGGTCTTCTTTTCCCATCTTCCAGTTCCCTTCAGATGGAGACTCCGATGCAGATTGGGCAGGAGATGCGCTGGACAGGGAATCCATCACTGGAAAGAAATATTGAATTGTCATTGGAGTATATATCGTGGAAGAGCAAGAAGTAACAGCTTGAAAGTTATTTATCAAGGAAGGGCGAAATAAAGTTCTTTCGCTAAGTATAGGGCGATGCCCACTACAGCTGGGAATCCCCGCATCAAACTCCTGCCGAAGATTGATTAAACACAAGACGATCGAAACTGTTCGTAATAGGCCGAAGAATGGTGCATTAGATCCGGTAGCTCGCAGAGGGAATTAGATCCAGTAAAGGCCAGCCCCAGCCCTTAGGCTTAGGTACAACCTTACCGGTGCTTTCTTCGTGAGTTTTTCTTTCTATTTTTTTTTTATAGAAGTTTATGCCCTTACTCGCCTAGAAGGAACGGGATTCAGGGAGTATAGGTAGAGTCCCGATAGACTGGGAAGGTAGTTGTTCCACTCCTCTTTTGTGCTATTCCTCCTCTTGAAATATGAAATAAATGCTGAACACATGGAATTCGATGCTTGACTTCCTCATTCTAAGTCCAGGGGGACCTCAACCAAAGGAACGTCAGCCAGAAAAAAGGCGTGGAAGCCCCTGATTCAAGTGGCAATACTTTCAAACTTCTTTTTTGAGAGGATGAATGCATTCCTGATCGAAGAAAGAAGGTTTCAATTGAACTGATCTTATGCTTTCTAGAGTCTTCTGTATCATACGATATTTAAAGGAGGGGAATGAGCCTATAGAAAGTGTTGTGAAGACCGGTTACCACTAGATGATCCATTACTCCTCAGAACTTATAGCTCACTCAGTATCTTCTATCTCACTCACGGAACACTTTCTATATCAACCTTGTACATCTTGAGCCTTCTGAACCTATACCTCATAAGTCATTGTCTACGGATAATCAGTATCTGCGTAAGGATACGTTGATAGGGCTCTTTCTTCTTCCCCCTCGCCCTCGAATCCGATATTTCCAGAATGCTAGCCTCTGGCGGGGATTCTATACCTATAGCAAACTTGAAATCTCCTTATAAAGAAATTGTTTGAAATAAAGAAATTGTTTGAACTGGCTAACGAGTCTTTAGTTCTTCCGGCCTTGGGAAAGGACTCTTGGGATCTAAGGGAAAAGGCATTCTAGGGCAATCCTATGGTCCATGGCGGTATGATTTGTTTTCGCATTTGGTGACTATGCAAGTCCTGATGGTGATCGCAGCGACAAAGCCTCCTATGAAACCTACCCTATTCCAGCTCTTCCCGCTCCATTTCTTTACCGTTCTTCTCTTTCAGATCCTGGGGTTCCAGAGTAAGGACTCACAGCAGAGGTTCATATTAAGTAAATAGACGGGCAGTCAAGCAAAGCAAAAGAGGCGGGTTTCCTTGTCTCGGAGAAAGATCTCAGAACCGGTTACAGTAGGAGTTCTAGATAAAGAATGGGAGATAGCAGAAGTCATTCCCTGTCTCCTAGGTAAGAAAGATGGATTCCCCTCCCTGTTCAATAAACCTGCTCGACCCTGATGATTTTAAAGTTCACAGGGCAGCACAGCTAGCATGAAAGTCCTCGGAACTCCATCTGGACTAGTTACGGACGAGTCAAAGAGAGTGGAACCTGCCTTGCCAGGACAAGCACCGGATTTGGCTAAGACTTTTGGACATAGACCAGGAAACCAAGAAAGATTGAATCTCCTAAACCCCCGATGTCAGCGGACGAATGAGAAATTTTGAATGGTTGGAGAGAGATCACAGGCAAATTCGAACATCTGGTATCCAATTTGAAATACAGAGGCACAGAAAGTGTGAAAGCTAAAAGCTTGTCGAACTAAGCCTGTCTTTCTCGTAATTAGGAGAAGAAGGCCTACGGGTGTCTTCAAGTTCAAATCAGTCTCCTCCTCGATACCTCAACCTCAGACCTATCTTATTTTAAGAAAGAGCGTCCTCTCGGCATCCAGCTGTGAAAGCAGAAACTAGCGCCAACTATAACAGGAGAAGGACTGACCGCTACTACGCGTAATCATTCTCAGATCGAGAAGGTAAAGATAAGCGCATTCGCCACGTGAAAACTGCTGCCAGATGCAGATTCAATCAATAACTGCGGTTACGCCTTTTTACCTTCAAGCAGCAGATCTGGATCATGAACAACGGATCTTGCAAAGGAAGGACAGTGCGATAACAACCGATATGCGAAAGTCTATCCTACTCAAAGCGGATGAGCGACATTCTTACAACTCCGACAGTCCTAGTACATTCTTAGTTGTGGTATAGCTCTTAGTTTAGTAAGGCGTAGAGCAGTAGCGGTCTTGACTTTTCCTGTTACAGAATCGACTCTGAGCGCTGTTCATGGCACGGTTAAGGGTGCTAAAGAATAGCGATTGTTGAATCAGTTTGCTCTTTCGACTCTTCGTGGTTTGTTGTGAAAAAATCATAGGTTGTTCTCGGGCAGAGCTGCTAGTAAGAAGTGGGGGAAGAAACTCTGAAGATCAACCTAGTCGACGTGGCCTATGAAAGTCGCAAGCTCAGTGACACTGAGCGAGGGTACACGGTGCAAGAAAAGGGGATGACTGCCATAATCCATTGCCTACGCACATGGAGATGCTAGGCATCAAATTTAGAATCATGACCGACAATGTGGCGACAAGTTACTTCCAAACGCAGAAGAAACTTAGCCCCAAGCAAGCTCGTTGGCAAGACTTCTTGGCCGAGTTTGGTTATAAGCTTGAGTACAAGGCGGGCAAAGCTAATGTTGTAGCGGACGCCTTAAGCAGAAAAGCTGAATTTTCTACTCTTACCATGAGTACACCTCGGTGCGATCTTCTTGAACGCATCAAGGAAGGCCTACTGGGCCGGTCACCCAGGAATGGCACGTACCCTTGCACTCGTGCGGAACAACTATTATTGGCCTCGAATGCAAGATGATATCGAAGCCTACGTGAGAACTTGTCTTGTATGCCAACAAGACAAGGTTGAGCACCTTAATCCAGCTGGTCTGCAAGAACCTCTGCCATTGCTGAGAGACCTTGAGAAAAGTGCCTCATACCTTGGGATAGACTGAACATCTTACATGCCACTATCGGTAAGAGAATAAAGTGTATAATAATAGTACGCAAAGCCTATAAGTTAAGTACGCAGGAATAGAAAGTAGGCGAAGAAAGTCTCAGTCGAAGGTAGGGCATTATTTCCTAGCTTGATGGTCAATCGAATAGATCTAGCGCCTGGTCAGAGAGAATAGGGCACAGGAAAGCGAGTACGAGTTCGTGACCTAATAGAATAGTGTTTTGTGATCCCGGATCAAGCTGTAATACGTGATTCCACTAGACTTGAAAGCAAATGAAACAAACCGTAAGGAAAGGGACTACTGTAACCTATAAGATCTGGAGTAGCTCCCTTATCTCATTGCTTACTAAGCGCAAATTTGAAGTTGCCCACCGAACCCTATGTTATTAAGTGAAACTCCGTCCTTTTCTTACTTCTCGCCCTCCCGTTCGTGAGTCCCGACT
>JARJHC010000019.1:33059-68481 GCA_031304145.1 Cardiospermum halicacabum | reverse complement strand
GTGGTGCTGATAATCTTGCGAGTATCCTCTTATGGTCTTGTAAGTCATAAACTAGTTTCTTTCTTTAGCCGCCACTAAGTGAAAAGTTTAGCGTGTTGGTTTGTTTTACTGACACGTAGGTACAATGATGATTTGGAGCTGGGAGCTGGATCTATCGCGCAAGGAGTCACATTAGTTTCAAGAATTTTAATTCTTAATTTAAAATTCGTTAAATTAAATCGTTATTAACAAGTATTTTTAAAGTAATAATCGAAGTTCGATTTGGGAACTCCGCTGCATTTGATTTTGATTTGAATATATGTTTAGGATGTTTTATATCATGGTAGTTGATTATCTTTTTTGACGAAGTTATTATTAGTTTTGAAATTTATTTTGATGTCAAGAGTTCGATTCTGTTATGGTTTATTTGTGGCATTTTATCTGATTAAAATAATCACTTTATTTTTCTTTTGAATACCAATCGTCTTCAAAATTTTGGATTATGGAATCGAAATCTAGGGTTTGTGATTTCAAATTTATTTGAGTTCGTTCATGATATGGCACTTCCGGTCCGGTTCTCCCGAACCGGGCAGGGGGTGTTACAACTTTGCTCACAATATTCTTGAATTTGTTTCCAGAAAGTGGCACCCTTTTGATCAGTTCCAATAAGAGGATCCTTTGATATATTGAACCAAGCACTGATTAAAAGTTTATTCTCTTCCCAATGCCACAAATTAGAATCTTGTTCATTGCCTACAACTTCCATTTGGTTTAGATTGATACTTTCTAAACCTTCATGATTCGAGAATTGTGAAGGTGGGACTCGATGTCAAATTCTTAGGTGTTTGTGGAGATTGATTTGCAGACCCTCTGGCACTTGCGGTTCTTGACCTTGGCAACCCAAATTGACTTTTAAATTGGTTGTATGGTGTACCCATATTGTTGGTAGGTTGATTATATATGTGGAATTGCAAATGCTTGAAGATTTGGATTTTGAGGAAAATAATAATATTGAAAATTTGGATTTTGGTTCGGTGGAAGTGTATTTTGTGAGGTTTGATAATTTGAATGTGGAGGAGGATTGGAATTTGGTGGGTAATTGAAATTTGATTTGGAATTGAATTAATTTGGATCCATCACTTTTGAAAGTTGTGCTTAGAGATTTGGATCTTGAGGAAAATAATAATATTGAAAATTTGGATTTTGGTTCGATGGAAGTGTATTTTTTGAGGTTTGATAATTTAAATATGGAGGAGAATTGGAATTTGGTGGGTAATTGAAATTTGATTTGGAATTTAATTGATTTAAATCCATCACTTTTGAAAGTTGTAGACATGAAGAATGAGAGAAATTTGTAATGGTGTGAGATGAGATGATGAAGAAAAAATAAGAAAATAGAGGTATTTATAGACAAACAAGACTTTATGAGGCAAAGGAGATATGTAACGAGAGGATGAAGATCTCGACAGTTATTTTTCTCAAACCGGTTTCAACTTCCTAAACCGGATTTGTGATAGTAAGGACACGTTAGGAATAAAACATACTGATTTTTTAGTTTTTATTTTAATAATATGAAAAATATTCATTTAATAATTTTTTAAATTAAAAAGATATAATTGGTATCTTAGTTAAACTCATTTATGAACTATTTTGATATTAGATTTATAAAAATAATTCAAACAAGTGAAAATAGCCCATCTTAAAAAGAACCCCTTCCAAAGCTCAGTCTAAATCGACAGCCTCCCTCCCTTTACTGTCAAAGCGGGCCTCAAACCCTAGATTGATTTGTGATTTGGAGATGGGTTTCAAAATCACAGCTTCTCCTCTTCGTCAATTCAGATACAAGCATTTCTCTCAAACACCCTCCAATTAAAAGGATTTAGAAAGATTACTCATAGACAAATGCAGATCATCAGGTAACATCTCTCCACAAGAAGCTCATACTTTATTCGATTGCTTGCTTCAGAGAAATCCTCCTCCTCGTATGTCATCCTTCACTCTTTTATTTAATTCTCTTGCTATGATACTGCTATTTCTCTTATTATGAGGATGAACTCTTCTGCCTTGCCTCCCGATTTGATAATATATAGTGTGTTGGTGAATTGTCTGTGCAATTCACATAGAGTTTCTGATGGTCTGGTAGTGTTTGGGAGGATGTTGAGGATGGGTTTGAGCCCAAATGTTGTGACTATTTCATGTTTGATCAAAGGTCTCTGTAGAGAGCACAGGATGCTTCAAGCTGGCAAGATGTTGAAGAATATGGTTAACATCGGATGCAAGCCAAATGTAGTGACTTACGGTACTGTTATAAATGGCTTGTGCCGAACAGGGAATGCAGAACTTGCTATTAAGGTTTATGAAGAAATGATTAAAGAAGATAGCAAAAATGTGGATGTTGTTACTTATAGCTGTTTAATTGATGGTCTCTGTAAGAGTGGATTTGTTGATAAAGCTGTGCAACTCTTTTTAGAAATGAAGGACAAGGGAATCACTCCCAATGTAATTTCCTACAATTGTTTGATTCATGGTCTTTGCAAGAATGGCAAGATTCATGAAGCTTGTGCATTCTTAGAATTGATGACAAAGAGAGGTGTTCTTCCAGACACGATAACATATACCATCTTGATTGATGCACTTTGTAAAAGTGGAAAAGTGGATGAAGCCAGAGAAGTTTTGGATTCAATGGTAGCAAAAGGCGTGAGTCCCAGCACTGTCACATTTACCTCAATGATTAATGGTTTGTGTTTGGCAGAAAGAGTTGATGATGCAAGGGAATTGTTCGTTTCAGTGAAAAATTATGGGTGCAGACACAATGTTATTAGTTACAACACTATGATAGATGGGCATTGTAAGCATGGAATGATGAATGAAGCCGCAAGCCTCTGTAAGGAGATGATTGTAAGAAAAGTTGCACCTGATGTTATTACATATAGCATCTTATTGCATGGTCCTCTCCAATTCAGTAATTTTGAAGAAGCAAAAAAGTTGCACAGTGAAATGTTGGAAAATAACGTGGTGCCGAACGAATATACATATTCTATTCTTATTGATGGATTTTGTAAGAACGGCTATATTGATGAGGCAATGAAAATATTTGGTAATTTAGTTAGAGAGAAGTTCAATATCAATATTCAATTGCTCACTGTCTTTTGGATGGACTTTGCCAAGCAGAAAGGTATGAAATTGCTATTGAGCTGTTTAACAAATTCACACAGAAAGAAGGTTTGCGTCCCACTGTGATCACTTATGCTATAATGCTCAAAGCACTTTGCAGAAATGGTCAATTATATGAGGCAAATAAACTATTGTCTTCTATGGAAGAAAATGGTTGTCCTCCTGATGCTTTTTGTTTCAACACTGTTATGCAGGGGTTTTTGAAGGTTAATGAAACAACAAAAGTAGCAGATCTCCTCCAGAAAATGCTAAGAAGAAATATAGAACTGGATGCATTTACTGAATCCATTGTAATAAATTTAGTTGAAATGGATAATTAAGTTTTACATGTTTGAACTTAATTTCAGCTCTATCTATATTCCCGTTCCCTTACGCAAATCAATCATTGGGCAACTTTTATAAATATTAGGGACTGTTTGACAATTAGCACTTTATTGATTAAATGGCGGTCCGTGGATTTTTGACTAACTATTAGCGGTCAACGAGGTTTAATAATAGTACTATTAGTGAATTCAATTATAAAATGCCAAAAAAAATATTTTAAAAAATTATTTTTTTTTAATTTTTGGCAATATATATTTTATACTATTGCCTTCAAATAAATCATATAATGTATTAAATATTTTAATATTTACTAATAATATAATAAGTAATAGTTATAATAATATTAATTATTTTTATATCAATTATTAATTAAAATAATATATTAAAGAAAATAATATACTTACTTATAATAGTAAAAGAAAATATAAAAAAATTTAATTATAAAATATTTTAATAAAAAAATAATATTGAAAGTATTAAATACTATCATAAAAATAGACTTTTTCAGCTATATAACCCAAAAAATAAAATAATTACCACTATGCTCCAACATGTTGATTGTTTATTGATATACTCCAAATATGTCTAGAATCGTTTTGCTGGGTAGGATGTGAAAGTGAATGTGAGGATCGAAATCATTTTACACAAAATTTGGGGATGTTGTTTTGGATGTATTTATAAAACAAAATTTTGGGGTGCGTTTTGCTGTATCAGAGCATGTGTCTTTTTAAAGCAAAACTTAGGGGTACGTTTTGTACAAAATGCATTCGCTGGAAAAAAAAAACAATGGAAAAAAAACAACAATGAGTGCTGGACGTTTTGCAATTTGGAGCATATCGACAAATAATCGATATGTTGGAGCAAGTTGGTATTTATTTAATATTTTGGGGATATATAACTCAAAATTTCCATAAAAACATAACATATAATAGCAATAAAATGATATTACGAAAAAATTTTAAAAAAAATTACCTTTAATGATGATTTCTACTTTAATAGTTAGATTAATAAAGGATGAAAATTAAATAAAGAAGATAGTAGATTGAAGAACCAAAGAATTAAACGAGAGAAAATTGATGGTGTATGTTAAACTAAGCATATGTCAAACGGATCTGAACATGAAGGGGAAAGCTTAGAATGAATTAAGCCAAATGTGAATAGGCATGATCTAAAAGAAATAAAAAGTTGTTACAGACAATTCATTTAACCGGTCCCAAATAGTTTGAGACCATTGTTTGTTACCAGTGAACAGAAGGATTAAAAAGATATCACAACCCAAGTGGGATGATTATTGAACATGTTTGTCTAGTTGAGTTGTCATATAAGAGTTCAAAAGATAGAATGTATCAAAGCTTCTCAGGTTTCTAAAGTAGCGGAAATAGGGTTCAATATGGACTTGAGCACATTTCCAGATAAATTATCATAATTCCATGTGAGAATGTGAGAGACTAGAGTCTAAAATCCTAGTAGAAAGGCTGGTTTGACTAAAAGCTCTAAAATCTTCTTAAACACTATACAGATCACAGATTATAGGTTATGCTGCAAGACAAGGGTTATATTATTGCAAGGGCTTTATTTTAGAGGACTAACATATCAAGCTTAGCCGGTAGCTGCATACTGAAGCCAGCCAAGCTACTCAAGTGCATAAAATGCTCTTTTAACATGAGCTTCTCTTATAAATAAAACCCCAATTCATCAACTCATTTTAACATAACAAAACAGAACAACATTAATGGAGAAGCGTAGAAGCAGTTCCAGAAAAATGAAGACGAGTTTATGCATGCCCAGGCTTATTAAATCAAGCAACAATCGCAGAAACAAGAACAAGAATCTTACCCCAATCACTCTACTAGACCGTTTCAGGGAGGCAGTTTTTCGCCTGATCATGCTGTCTGCTCTCTACAAGGACACGAATGATCATCGTAGCGCTGCAGGATCTTCACAAGTGTCACATGCATATTACAGTCCAGCTGATCCTCACCACAGTGAAGCTGTGGCAGACTGCATTGAGTTCATCAAGAGAAAGGCTGTGACTGAGGACAGCGAGGATAATCGTCTCTCTTCTGCCAGTAGGTCTGTTGATTCCTCCACAGAGTTGATCATACCCGTACCAGTAGGTATGAGATATACAGATTTGTAAATTTGTTCTTGTGCAAAAAGTTACTAGGAATCTAAATGATTAGATAGAAATCATTACAAGCCTGTTTTAAGGAGATATAAAATCCTCAATTGAAAAAAGTTTTAGTTAATAATAATAGCTCATTTCCTTGTCTTTCCATACCCTGTTCAATGATAAAACCTGAAGCAAAGAGGCTAACCAGAAAAGGGTGGACTTTTCACCATTTTTTTCAACTTCATCTTTAGCAGTACAACTATTTTGCTGTCTTAAAGTTCAGCTCCAGTGTGACTTCCCCATAATCTGCCAGTGAAGCTGATGCCAGTCTACACAACTTCTTGATCCTCGAAGAAGCACTTTCCTGCCCAAAACTGAAATCATCAGTACACACTTATTCCATGAGATAATTGTATCATTAGGATCTTGTACTAATATTGTTAGGATGTTCCATTCAGATGGGTTCTTTGGGATTTCTAGCGCTAACTTTGAGCCGATATTAGCTAGAATAGATTCTCATCTGGCAAGCTGGAAACGTAATCTCCTCAGTTTTGCAAGTCGGCTAACTCTCGATAAATCAGTTTTGTCTACTATTGCAAATCATCTTATGCGGGTTCTCTATTTAACTAGGTCAATTTGTGCTGATATTGACAAGAAGATTAGAGATGTCCTGTAGGGCAATTCTGTACACGGTGTTAATTGGGATGCTGTGACATCACCAACTTCTATGTGAGGCTTAGGCATTAAATCTACACAATATATAAACAATACATTTCTTGCTAAATTAGGTTGGCATTTCCTTCAAGACCCAAGAGTCTTATGGTGTCGTATGCTGATTATGGTGTCGTATGCTGAAGCAGTAAAACACAAAGAATACAGCGGGAGTAGCTGGTCTACTTGATTAATATGGAGCTTCATGGATTTGGGAAGACATTGTGAGGGGTGCTGGCATAATAAAGAAAGACATAATGAAATCTGTTTGCGATGATTATAATACCTTTTTTTGAGATGACATTTGGATTGGCAATTCGACCTTACGTGATGTTGTGACTGTAGACATTGAATCATTTTTAATGAGCCCTCTGTGGTTAGCTTTTGGAATGTTGATGACTGGGATTAGGATATTTTGCTTCAGATTTTACCTCCTGCTATTTGCCAACTGTTAGTGATGTTGGCTTCGATTTTTCTTAATATTACACTACTGCTAGTGATGTTGATATTTGGACACCATCTAATAGTGGTCTTTTTACAGTTTCTTCTACTTATGAATTAGTTGCAGACTTTGATTCTTCAACTGCTAATCCAATTTAGAAGTTAATTTGGCATATGCAACTTAATCAACGGATTCTGATTTTTTTTGGTCCTTTCAAAGGCAGAAATTGATAACTAACGTGGAACGAAAGAAGCGCCACTTCGCTAAATGATTTTGATTCTTGTCCTTTTTATGGTGAAATGGAGACGATGGAACATCTGTTTTTTGATTGTAGGGAGGTAATTCATTTGTGGTCGATCTTACTTGATCATTCCAGTTTTCTCGATTTCAGATCGTTATCTGCAACCTCTTGGATTAAGCAAGCGAAGGAGTTGGTTTATGCCCAGTAAGTGGAATTCAAGACAGTTGAGATTATGGCGATTTTATTATGGTTTCTTTGGTGTCGGAGAAATGACAAGACTTTCATTCAATCGAGAGTTTTTCTTTTGTATAACCAGCAAAGCTTGGTCTAATAATTATGATTATAGGAAGGGGTCAAATCATAAAATTATTTAGACTATCTCCAGTGGTCATGGGATTCAAAATCCCAACTGCTACCCATTTACCGCACACCTCATAAAAGGTGGGACTAGGACTTTTCTTCTCCGGTGATTGAGTCCCAACCTTAGTCCCAAGTGGATTAATATGTAATAACAAATTTATATAATTAAAATATTTTTGTTTTAAATTTAAGATTATATAATTATAATTATGAAAAATTTTAACTAAAAATATTAAATTATTTTTAAAAAAATATTATTATTTTTTATTACTTTAATGCAAGCACTCATTATTTTGGTAAGTGTTTCCATCTTTCAAAATCATGCTGGGTCACGTATAACTGTAAATCTAGATTGTAAAACTCCAAATGCTCGTTCAACATCTTTTCGCAATACTTATTGATATTGTGCAAATAAATTTCGTTTGTCTCCTTGTGGTCGAGAAATTGTTTTCACAAATGTTGCTCATTCAAGATAAATACCATTTATTAGAAAGAATCCCATAGTATAATTATTGTCATTCACTATGTAATTAACTGCCGGATTGTAGAATGTCATCAAATACTGATAAACGATCTAATACATTGATATCATTATTCGATCCAGTAACACCGAAAAAAGAATGTCATATCTAGAGATTAGTTGAAGCCACTGCTTCAAGTATTATTGTTGGAACTCCGCGGTAACCGCCCAAAAACATATATTTCCAAGCATTAGGACAATTTTTCCACTATCAATGCATACAATCAATGCTCCCAAGCATGCCAGGGAACCCAGGAGCCTCTGCCAATTGTAGGAATCGTTGGAGGCCATATGCATTTGGCCTTCATAGATATTCAGCTTTAAACACCAAAATAATATCTTCAACAAATTTTTCTAAACACTCAATTCCAGTACTTTCTCTAATTCTCACGTAATCATTAACGGCATCAGTTGATACTCCATATACTAACATATGCATGTCATCAGTACATCTTTGTAAAGGAGACAAACTTTTTTTCTCTATCGCATCACTCCTTCGCGTGAAATATGGATCAAAAGCGGATAAAGAATCCACAATTCGAATGAAGACATGTTGATTCATTCGGAACCTTCTTCTAAATGCCTCAAGTGTGTAAACGGGATTAGGTGCAAAGTAATCTTTAACAAGTCATTCATGCCCTGTGTTAGGGATTTTCATTATATCCCTCTTTCATCATAGGCCACAAGTTCAATGATCAAATCAATAAGATGATGAATCAACTTTGTTGATGATGTTGATGCCACAACTAATCCCAAATTATGCTCTGATACTAGTTTGTTAGGGATAGACGAAACAGAATAGCACCAACCAAAGTAAAAACAAACAACAAAGTAATGAAGAAGTAGAAAAGAGACACAAGAGATTTAACGTGGTTCGGCAATATGCCTACTCCACCAAGATAGTAAATTAACTATTGAGAAACAAGGATTACAAGTCTTTCAGACTACACACTCTCTCCAATGCAATCGTGCACTCTACCTAGACTAGCAATAGCCTAATTAACTAATTGTACCGAAGGAATAACCAAACCTGACGAGATGCCTTAAACTGTCAGAGATAGAACGTCTTCTCCAACCATCCATTGTACCAACAATGGTGCTATCTATGCTAGACAACTTTTGGATACCTAGAAGGTAGTAAAGACGCCAACTCTTGATGATTGGGGTTATGACCCCCAATCCTTGATCACCACCCAGAGGGTTGGGATGGGATAACTTCTTCATGAGACAGCTCTATTTATAGTGATCATCAAATATATTTTCCTAATTTATTTCCTCTTTATAGGAAATACCAAAGCATCATAATTAGGAAAACCAAATCCTTTTCCAAATAAGGATTATAACAATAAGGAAATAGATCTTAACTCAAAATAGGAAATCCTTCCTAAAGGGAATCCTTTCAAAATAGGAATCCTTATAATCCAAGTAATTAGGGTTTCCTTGTGATTCAAGGCATCCCAACACCCTGCTTCACGATCTCTATCTATATGTCGACGAGATCTAGATGAAGAAGATCTCACCCTATATAACTCCAAGGCAAGTTCCATTTGTCGCTCGACTAAATTATCCATTATATAGTTTACAATCTAATCTTCCGACATATTTTCAGAAAAATTGTGATTTCTGGCCATTGCAGAGAAGAGTTTATGCGGATCAATTAGCCTTAAATTTTATGGAAGACTTGAACCGGGTCAAGATTAGAAGGAAGACTTAATTATTTTAGGATTTAAGATTTATTTCCCTTATTTGATTTATTTATTTCCTTTTTAGGTTGTTTTAAAATATTAGAAAATTTCCTTCCTAAGAGCTTCATGCAATAATATTATTTATTTCTCTCAGTTTCAGATTTGACTTTTCCGTTTCCTTGGATTAGAGTTTATTGATGTCCCAGTCAAACAAAAGTGACTACCAGTACTCGTGACCGAGTCTAAAAAGTCTTTGACTTTACTTATGCTTCCGTTCTGCGTCACAACTACTCTAGAAGAAAATGAAATTCAAGGTTCTAGGCGTCCTCAAGGCATCAAAGCAGCAAAGAGAAAAGGAAAAAAAAAGGCAGAAAAATCGGACCATGAGATCACCCTTCTAGAACAAATGAAGATTCTTAAGGAAGAAGATAAAAGCAAATGCGAAGCTCTAAAGCAATGGAACAAAATTAAAGAGCAGGAGATTAAAAAAAAGGATGAAAAGATCAAAATTGAAGTGGAAAAATTAAAAGAGAAACAAAGGAAGTCTGATATGAGATTATTTATGCCGTTATGTCGAAGATGGATGATGAACAAAAAAGGATGCAACGTATTTTCTTCAATCAAATTAAGGAAAAATATAATATGTAATTTTATATTTCTATATCATTTAAGTAATGTACTTCTATGTATGCAATTTCAGTTTCAATAAATCTAAATTATTATTATTATTTCTATATTATGTAATTTAATGAATTTGCATGAAGCTCTTAGGAAGGAAATTCCCTAATATTTTAAAACAACCTAAAACGGAAATAAACAAATCAAATAAGGGAAATAAATCTTAAATCCTAAAATAATTAAGTCTTCTAATCTTGACCCAATTCAAGTCTTCCATAAAATTTAAGGTTAACTGATCCGCATCATTCACTTCCACTTTAGAAGAACTCGTCCTCGAGTTCTCATGAAATATCTCTGGAGAATTTCAAATTATTTTCACCTTATTTTCTTCCACATGTATATTGTTTTGCAATAAAAATAATTTGAAGATGTCGTGATGATAAATAATCTTTAAAAAAAAATGGCAACATGAGCTAAATCTCCAGATTTCTTATTGAAAATTAAGTGCGCTATTTTTGAAAACCTGTCAACTGTAACAAAAATAAAGTCGAATTCACATTGAGTACTTAGAAGGCCGATAACGAAATCATCTGCTACTGGTAAAATAGAATCTACTTCCGCTTCTAGCAAAATTGAGCCTACTTTTGCTTCTTCTTTCTCTCCAATTTGAGGAGAATCCTTCTCGATTACAAAATCACTATCAATTTTGATCGTGATCTCACTTGATATTTTTTATGCCATTATAGATTTTTCTTCCAATTTAGAAGGTCTCACGGATTCAGTAGGTAAGATCACAATCTTCTTTTTATTCCACCTGAAGTTGTACGAATTATTTTCTCTTTTGTATACAACATTCAGATCAAATAACCAAGGTTGCCCCAACGAGACTCCGCACGTATCAATATCCATAACATCACAAATAACAGTATCAGAATAAGATTTATCCATCGAAATAGGTATTCTACAGATTTGATTTACTTCAATAAACATACCTTCTTTATTCCAAAAAGCCTTGTATGGTGAAAGATGAGGCTCTGTTGGCAATTGTAAGATCTCCACCAATTTTTCAACAATTAGATTTTCATAACTGCAACTATCTATAATCATCCTATAAACAACATCTTCAACTCAACAATATGCTCGAAAAATCTTCATATCTGCTATTGCATCTTGATTATCCCCCATAGACAAACACTGCTCTGATACCAACTGACTCAGAATGGAAGCGAAAAATAAAGATAAAGACTGATTATACTCGGTTACGAGTTTTGATAGACTGATCATACTCGGTCACGAATGTTAGGTGACCAATTTCATTTGGGCAGGACGATGAAGCTCCCTAATCCAAGGGAAGATAAACCCTATTCCAAGGGAAAATTTTATTTCAAAGAAATAAGATATTCAAAAGTTGAAAGATACTTAATTGATGAAAGAAAGCCCCTTATATAGGGGTTACAACCTAAATCAAATAGAAATCCTTTTAAGGAGGAAATTCCTAATCAACTAGAAATCCTTTTATGAAGGAAATTCCCTAATATTTTTAAACAACCTAAAAAGGAAATAAATAAATCAAATAAGGGAAATAAATCTTAAATCCTAAAATAATTAAGTCTTCCTTCTAATCTTGACCCGGTTCAAGTCTTCCATAAAATTTAAGGCTAACTGATCCGCATCAAGTTGTTTATGTGTTTGTGGATGATGAATATGCTCCAGAAGCACTTACCTTAGTTCTCTTGCTACCTCTACATTGATTTAGTTGACTTTTCCATTTTTGTTCCCTTCGAAGCTCATGCCAATGTTGCACAAATAAGCATTTACTCACTTTTATCTTAACTTTGTAGATCTCTATTGCCATCTGCATTAAATCATCATCATTGCATCCGCTACTTAAATTTCTTTGTGCTTCATCGTAAGAAGCGCGAAATTTTTGAACTCCCATGTTAATTCTATGTCATCGCTTTTTTAATGCAACTACTCCTTTTTTGATTAATCCAGGATTACTTTTATTGAAACTATGATTTGGGAATTAGGGTTAGGGTTGAAAATTGGAGATTTGGGTTAAAAATCTAATTTTAAAAAGGTTTGGGTAAATATGTGAATTTTGAAAATCTGTGATTAAGTCAAAATTTTGAAACTATATAATGTTTAGGTCAAAGACCTAAATTTATTCTTTATGGGTGGTTTGGCCAACACGAATATCAAAACAAAATACACTTGTGTTTTCTTTTCTCCTTGATTTGTCTCTATATTTAGACAAACTTTTAAAACTTCGTTTGATTTCGGTATTGTTAGGTAGTTTCGCTGCTCCGATCTTTTATTTTGGTTTAATTAAATTTTTAATGTTTAATGATCTGATTTTAATTCTATTTTTATATGTATGTGTTTCTGAGAATGGTTTATGTTCGATATAATGTTTTCGAGTGAATTTGGAATTTGATTTGAGAGATTCGCAATCCCGCTTCAGGAAGTGCATTACCTTCAGTTTTGTGTGTGTCGACGTGTGTCTGTGTGTGCATTATTGACTTTATTGAAGGTTTATGTATTTGATGATTTATATTAATAATTTATGCTATATTTGTGTATTGGTATTAGTATTAGTGAGATATGTTTAGTTATTGAAAATAATGTTATTGTTATTGTTTGATTGATGATATCGATGGGAAGCAATATTTGTAGTATTGTTATTGTAATTGTGTATTGGATTGATTTTATGAGATGTATTTGAAATTAATGTTATATTGGGTTATTGTGGTTATTTGGCTATTTCGAGACATATAAATGCTCATATGTATATAGTTATCCGTGTAGGAAATTTTGTTGTTATTTGTGTATCAAATTTACGATGAATATGGATGGTTATATATGTTTAGAAATTCGTGTTGAAAATTTTGTTGTTATTTGTATATCAAATTTACGAGGAATACAAATGCTCATATATGTTTAGTTGGGATTTTTGGATTTCTAAATTCGAGACATATAAATATTAATCGTGTAATCTATATATATATATATATATAAGTCAGAATGTTATTTGTATAACCTGGTTGATTATAAGGTGTGATAGTTGATCAACTAAATGTTGTGAAATTAACTATTGAGATTGATATGTTGAGATTGTCAGGTTGTGATAAATTAATTCTGTGAATATCAGTCTTGGGAATAATTTGTTGGCTTATCAGATTATGATAAAATAAAAAATTGTGTTTGAGATTTTATGGACTTTATCCTGTTGAAAATACTTCATTTGGATTTGTGTGATCTTACTAAATTTAGTTAAGATGTCCGCCTTAAGTAGAGATTTCTGTCTGTAAGGATAGTTGGCATGTCATACGGAGGATAGCTATCAAATTGGGGGCATTAGCCTTGCCTGTGTTTTCGCATATGATTTGCGATTAAAAGGGACTTCGGTCCACCATATGGTTGAGTTATAGGGACTTCGGTCGTGTTTGGTATAACCTGGTTGGATTTCCAGTGTCCTACAGTCGTTTGGGGTTCTTACTTAAAGGCAAACTAAAAATAGACTAAATGTGTTATATTTTGATATATAGAATTTATGTGGCGATTGATTTAGTTATTTGATGGACGGTGATTATTAATGTGTATATTTGATAAGTGGTGTTGTGATTTGGTTAAATATTCTATTATAATGTTGTTAAGTTAAAATTTGGAAATTAATGTAAATATATCTATGGTTATGAGATAAATGAATAAATAGAGTTTTGTATAGTTTCTTCATAATATTTTGTAATAAAAATAAGTGGCTTGTTATCTTTCATTAAAGCAGTTTTGAGTTGTCTGTTATGTTATGTTGTGTATGTAAGATCGTGTTATGAATTTTTGTGATCTTTGTGTGATATGAAATAAGCATGATTATGTTAAACAAATATAATATATTTTATTGAAAAAATTTTGAGATAAGTTTATGTCTATGTTATGCTAAGTAGAGATGATTATAGTAGTGTTAATAAATTTTAATCGAAGTATTATGATCATTTATTGTTTGATGATATTAAAGTTAAATGATTCTGGTATATGTATGTGAGGATAAGTCTTACATAGCTAATATGAAGACTTGTTATCCAACCGTATTTTGATCATTGTTTGTGTGTGCCCTAATAATCTTGCGAGTATACTCTGATGGCCTCGTAAGTCATAAACTAGTTTCTTTTTTTAGCTGCCTTACTAAGCAAAAAACTTAGCATGTTTGTTTATTTTGCTGACACATAGGTACAAGGATGATTTGGAGTTAGGAGCTGGATCTATTGCATAAGGAGAGTCACATTAGTTTCAAGAATTTTCATTCTTAATTTGAAATTCGTTAAATTAAATTGTTATTAGCATGTATTTTTAAAGTAATAATTGATATTCGATTTGGGAACTCCGCTGCATTTGGTTTTGATTTAAATATATTTTTGGGATGTTTTTATATCATGGTAGTTGATTATCTTTTTTGACGAAGTTATTATTAGTTTGAAATTTATTTTAATGTCAAGAGTTCGATTCTGTTACGGTTTGTTTATGGTATTTTATCTGATTAAAATAATCATTTTATTTTTCTTCCAGATATCAATCGTCTTCAAAATTTTGGATTATAGATTCGAAATATAGGGTTTGTGATTTGAAATTGATTTGAGTCCGTCCATAATATAGCACTTTCGGTCCGCTTCTCCCGAACAGGGCAGGGGTGTTACAACTTTGCTCATAATATTTTTGAATTTGGATTTTGAGACCCTTTTGATCAGTTCCAATAAGAAGATCCTTTGATATATTTAACCAAGCACTGATTAAAATTTTATTCTTTTCCCAACGCCACAAATTAGAATCTTGTTCATCGGATACAACTTCCTCTTGGTTTAGATTGATACTTTCTAAACCTTCATGATTCGAGAATTGTGAAGGTGGTGGACTCGATGTCAAATTCTTAGGTGTTTGTGGAGATTGATTTGCAGACCCTCCAGTACTTGTGATTCTTGACCTTGGCAATTGACTTTTAAATTGGGTGTATGGTGTACCCATATTGTTGGTAGGTTGACTATACATACGTGGAATTGCAAATGCTTGGAGATTTGGATTTCGAGGAAAATAATAATATTGAAAATTTGGATTTTGGTTCGGTGGAAGTGTATTTTGTGACAGAGGTGGATGCACCATTTCAAATGGGAGACAAAACGTCCCCCATTTTTTTTTTAAAAAAATAATATTATTAAAAGAAATAAAATGCAACTGCACCGGTTGGTATTCAGATAAATAAATAAATAAAATCTAAACTCAAAAGTTTACTTTCATTCTCATTCTCTCTCATATCTCTCTCGCGTCTGTGTTCTCGAATTGGTATTCAGATTTCACTGCTAGAGTTTCTACAAATCTTCTTTTTTTTTCGGTAATCACATCTTATCTCAATCTTTTATTTTATATTTTTACAGTAAATGTAAAATTACAGTGATTTTGTTTTAATTTCCTGAAACAGTAGTTGATTATCAAATTTTTTATAATTTTTGGCTCTACAATGAAGAATAAAATATTTATAATAGAGTAATTAAATTTTATTTGATTATGAATTGAATTATTGTTTTAGGTTCTACAAAACATACACGCATATATATACAGGGTTATGTTATATGTTTTTATTTATTTATTTATTTATATACATTATAATTTTTGTGTCAAGCAGAAACCGTGGTTGAAGTTCAAATTTTGAAGAAGAAGGAAAATTGTTGCAGAAACTAAAGTAGCTACTTCTCAGGTTTGTACTATACAATATGTATTTTAATTATAATACAAATTTTGATCTGGCTTTTTGGTTGGTATAGATAAGAATAATAATCAAATAATAGTAATTATTATAATATTATTTTTCCTTGTTTCTTCACCATGTGAATTTGATGATAATTAAAAAAGAGAGTAGATTTAATTCATAAAAAAAAATTGTGATGTTTATATTATGTTGAATTTCCGTATATGTTTATATATATATATATATATATATATGTGTTTTTTTCTGTGTTTGTGTTATAGCTTATATGTTTTATATCTGGATAAATCTAAACTTTTAAAAAATATATATTATAAAATTATAATAAAGCTTATTTGAAATGATTTTTTTATATAGATTTTGGATGTGAACAACTACGGAGCAATTGAATTTTAATGTCTAAGCTGTAAATCGCCGGAAGAGAGGTTAGATTTTATTTTATAAAATTATACGTATGTGGATTTTTGGTTTAGTAAATAGTTTATGATGTATGAAAATATGTAATTACATTCTTTTACTAAGCAATTCATTTTAATGCTATTTTAGTTATGCTTTTAAAAGTTAGACCTTATTTTATTGATTTAGATTTAAGGCATATTTTCTTGAAAATAGATTTTATTTTCAGTTCATATCATGGAGAAATACTATAAGCGCCAAAGAAAAGATTCTACTTCAGCAAGTCCAATTACAAATAACCCTCCTCATCCAAACAAGCCTTCATTTTCATTGCCAAAAGAAAAACCAAATGCACCATTTTCATTAGAAGTGTCAAATGAGTTTGATGCTAATACACTTGAGTTTGATCCGGGATTGAGAAGGAAGATTCTAGATTTTCACCCAAATCATCGAGATGAGGTGCGGAGAGCATATATACTAAAAGGTCCTTGTCAACCTCTAATGAAAGAATTTCCTCTTAGACAAGTTGGAGGAGCGGCACGCCGGTTTAATCCAAATTGGTATAAGAAGCATGTGAAATGGCTTGAATATAGTGAGGATAAGGATGCCATATTTTGTTTGTATTGCTACTTGTTTAAAAATGAAACTGGAACTGCTACATGAGGTGATTCATTTGTGACTGGAGGATTTTATAGTTGGTATAAAATAGAGAGATGTGATAAACACGTTGGTGGAGTCCCTAGCGCACATAATCAAGCTAGGATGAAATGTGAGGCTTTGATGAATGAAAAAAATTCAATCCAAGCTGCTCTGTGTAAACAGTCAGAACAAGTAAAATGTGAGTATAGAACTCGTTTAGTTGCATCGATTGATGTATTGAGGTATCTCCTTCATCAAGGGTAGGCATTTCGTGGTCATGATGAGAGTGAGACATCGAGCAAAAAAGAAAAATTTCTAGAACTTTTATCTTGGTATGCAAAACAACTTTGATGATGTAGGTGATGTTACTTTGAGTAATGCTCCAGGGAACAATCAACTTACAGCTCCTTCAATTCAACGAGATATCATTAATGCTAGTGCGAAGGAAACAACAAAAGCAATTATTGATGATCTTGGTGATGAATATTTTTCAATTTTAGTTGATGAGTCAAGTGATATTTCACAAAAAGAGCAATTAGCTGCTTGTCTTCGATTTGTCGACAAAAGTGGTAAAGTTACTGAACGGTTCCTTGGTCTTGTGCATGTCATGGATACAACTGCATTGTCTCTAAAAACTTCAATAATCTCCTTACTCATGGAGCATTCTTTGAGTCCATCAAAAATTCATGGTCAAGGGTATGACGGAGCTAGTAACATAAAAGGTGAAATCAATGGTCTCAAGATTTTGATAATGAAGGAAACCTCATCTGCTTATTATGTACATTGTTTTGCCCATCAACTCCAATTAACTCTTATAGCTACTTCTTCTAAGAATGATAATTGTGCATGGCTTTTTGAGCAACTAGCTAACTTGTTGAATGTGATTGGAGTTTCTTGTAAGCAAAGAGAAATGCTTCGAGAAAAGCAAGCTGAAGAAATTGCACGGGCATTGAATGTTGGTGAAATTAAAATTAGTAGTGGCTTAAATCAAAAATTTGGTTTAAGAAGACCTGGTGATACTCGTTGGGGATCACATTATAAAACACTTTTAAGTGTCATTTCTATGTTTCCTTCGATTTGTAATGTGTTTCGCACTCTTGGAGAAATTTGCTCAAATTCAAGTGACAAGATAAAAGCTCAATCCATTGCATATAATCTTGAGTCATTTCACTTTATCTTTATAGCTCATTTGATGTTGACTATTTTAGGACTCACATATGAACTGAATCTTTCTTTGCAAAGGAAAGATCTAGATATCATGAATGCCATGTTACTTGTTAGTTTGACTAAAGGGAAGCTGCAAAAAATGAGAGATGAAGGGTGAGAATCTCTTATGGATGAAGTCTCTTCATTTTGCTGTAGGCATGATATTGAGATCCCTAGTATGGAAGATGCATATGCTCCTTGGAGTAGAATAAAGCGTGGAATTCAACAAGTTCCAAATTTGCATCATTTTCGAGTCGAGGTATTTCTAAAAGTAATCGATCTACAACTTCAAGAGCTTCACAATCATTTTAATGAGGTAAATACGGAGTTACTTTTGGGCATGGCTTGTTTATGTCCTAAAGATTCATTTGCTTATTTTGACAAGGAGAAGTTGATACAACTTGCAAAATTTTATCCTAGTGAGTTTTCTGCGGTTGATTTATTAGCTCTTGAATTTCAACTTGAAAACTTTATTGATGATATGCGCAATGATCAGAGATTTTCTAGACTTGATGAATTGGGTGAACTTTCAGTAAAGCTTGTTGAGACAGGTAAACACATTATTTTTGCTCAGGTGTATTTACTCTTGAAACTAACTTTGACTCTTCCGGTGGCAACGTCAAGTGTGGAAAGAGCATTTTCTGCAATGAACTATGTGAAGAGCAAATTGCGCAATAGTATTAGTGATCAGCTTTTGAATGATTGCTTAGTAACTTTTATTGAATCTGATGTTTTCTCAAAAGTCAGTAATGATGTTATCATCAGTCGTTTTCAGAGTATGAAAACACGTAGGCAACAATTATAAATTGTAATACTTTTTTATTATTGAACATATATTAACTCCCAATCTATATAGTATATTTTGTTAAATATTTATTCACCTATTTTCTTTTGTTGGATATTATCAATGTCCCCTATTTTCAAATTTCTGGATCCGCCACTATTTTGTGAGGTTTGATCATTTGAATGTGGAGGAAAATTGGAATTTGGTGGGTAATTGAAATTTGATTTGAAATTAAATTGATTTGGATCCATCACTTTTGAAAGTTGTACTTGGAGATTTGAATTTTGAGGAAAATAATAATATTGAAAATTTGGATTTTGGTTCGGTGGAAGTGTATTTTGTGAGGTTTGATAATTTTAATATGGAGAAAAATTGGAATTTGATTTGGAATTGAATTGATTTGGATCCATCACTTTTGAAAGTTGTACTTGGAGATTTGGATTTTGAGGAAAATAATAATATTGAAAATTTGAATTTCTGTTCGGTGGAACTGTATTTTGTGAGGTTTGATCATTTGGATGTGGAGGAGAATTGGAATTTGGTGGGTAACTGGAATTTGATTTGGAATTGAATTGATTTGGATCCACCACTTTTGAAAGTTGTAGATATTAAGAATGAGAGAAATTTATAATGGTGTGAGATAGGATGGTGAAGAAAAAATAAGAAAAGAGAGGTAATTATAGATTAAAATTTAAAATTTTAAAATAAATAAAATATATAATTTTATATATTAAATTAAATCAAAACTAATCGTTACAACGGTCAATTGAAATATAAAAACATAAATTAGCAAACACGTATATTACCGTTACACATTAAGACATTATCGTTGTGAGTGAAAAAAAAATAGAAAAGCATGAAATTATTACCGTTGTTGTGGGTGAGAAATAAAGTAAAAGCATGAAATCGTTGACTAATATCAATTCAAAAGAAGAAAAAAGTTTTTAAAAAAATGAAAAGACGTGCCAGCATAGAGTGACGTCCCACATAATTCGCACATATGCCAGCATAGAGTGACGTCCCACATAATTCGCACATAGGCCTGGTAGGGATGGCCATGGGTCGGGTTTGGGCGGATCATGATCAATCCAAACCCTAATCCATTAAGAAATAGTTAACTAAAATTCTACCCAAATCTATGGCGGGTCAAGCGGGTTCGGGTCGGATTACGATCCGTAGGTATAGGCAAACCTATGAGTCGACCCATGTAGAAATTTCTTATTATTTTTAGTTTTTTTTTCTATCTAATCACCTTTGAAAATTAATTACGGGCTCATTTTATCACTGCTTAATTAAAACAAGATAAGTTACATTTCCAAGTTAACTTATAAGTCTGCAATAATTTAAATAATAAAATTAACAAAAAAAAAAAAAAACTCAATTTGAAAACATAATAGTAATTTAAAACGATAACAATTTTCTATAATAAAAAAATTATCTCAAAACTATTAAATAAACTGATAAAAATAATATATAACTTTAACTTCCATAGTTGCAATTTCATAGAAAAAAAATATGTAAAATAATATATATTTTTAAGTTATAATATAATTTATAAATTACTATTTTTTTTATAAAAAAATTATATATTTAGTGGATTCGAGTTCGAGAGTATATAACATGATCCAAACCAGTGGCGGAGGTAGCCCAAGGCTAGCATAGGCTTGGCCCATGGCTCGCCGATCAAGATCTATTTTTAATTGCATGCTATTACTTTTCAATTCAATGTCTAGGGAAGTAAGGAAAGAGAGAAATATATTGGGTGATGAATGGTGTGTTTAGTAAATATTATTTTGATTTTTATTTTTCAAAAGTTGATTATTTAATTATTTATTTTCGAAAAACGTGTTTGATAGATGTTTGATTTTCCATTTTTAAAAAAGAGAAAAATAGTATTTCTCACATGGTGAGGAATCCAATCAAACCTATTTTCAAATCCCTTTTTCCTAAATTTAATAGTTTTTTATTTTTTATAATTTTACAAAAATAAAAATAAAAATAAAAATGAATCGGAAGAATTTTTTATTCACCTACCTCTTGTTATTGAGTAATTAAACCATTCATATGACTTTTATATTTATTTATTCATGGACTTTTTTACTAATTTTATATATATATATATATATATATATATATATCACTTCTTCTAATTTATTTTACTAGTCAACATTTTTAGTTAATTTTAATTTATTTTCACTGGTTATCAGCCCTCCTTAAAAACTTGGGCTAGCTCCACCACTTATGCAAACCCTACTCAAACCCATCACGGATCTGTAATCCCAACCTAAACCTGATTTACCCATTAACCCAAACTTATCACGGGTTTGCAAATCGGATACCTGTGAATTCGTGGGTTCATGGATCGAATTGTCATCCCTAGACATGGGACGATTAAAATCAATCATAGGAGATGCCTTTATGTTGTTTGGTCTCATCCAATTTCTGATTTTTTTAAGCTCAATTGATAGTGCTTCGAAAGGGAATCCCGAACTTGCTGGTTGTGGTGGAGTGATTCATGATCAAATGCGCAACTTTGTTTACGAATTCTTAAACGAACTTTGGCTGTTATTCCTCGGTGGTCGATGAGATTAGGGGTCTTATTGAAAGCCTCATTGTGCCTGCAATGCTGGTTGTAGACAGTTAGAAAGTGGAAATGGATTTTCTAGTTGGTTGAACCTAGCCTTTGGTCATGTGAGGAATCAAAAGAGAGGTGTTCATGAAGCTTATGAATTATTAGAATTGATGATAAAGAGAGGTATTCATCCAGACACGATAACATATAGCACCTTAATTGATGCACTTTGTAAGAATGGAAAAGTGGATGAAGCCAGAGAAGTTCTGGATTCAGTGATAGCTAAAGGTGTCAGTCTCAGCACTGTCACATTTACCTCAATGATTAATGGTTTGTGTTTGGCAGGAAGAGTTGATGATGCAAGGGAATTATTCGTTTCAATGAAAAATTATGGTTGTAGACATGATGTTATTAGTTACAATGTTCTAATAGATGGGTATTGTTAGCATGGAATGATGAATGAAGCTGCAAGCCTTTATAAAGTGATGATTGTACGAAAAGTTGCACCAGATGTTGTTACATATAGCATCTTGTTGCGTTGTCTTTTCCAATCCAGTAACTTTGAAGAAGCAAAAGAGTTGTACAGTGAAATGTTACAAAATAGTGTGGTGCCCAATGATTATACATATTCTATTCTTATTAATGGATTTTGCAAGAATGGTGGTATTGATGAGGCATGATAATTTAGTAGAAAGGAAGTTGAATATCACCAAGTGCTCAGCTGTCTTTTAAATGGACTTTTCCAAGCAGGAAGGCATGAAATTGCGATTGAACTATTTAACAAATTCTCGCAAGAAAAAAGTCTGTGTCCAGATGTAATCACATATGGTATAATGATCAAAGGACTCTGAAAAAATGAGCAGTTAGAAGAGGCAAATAAACTTTTGTCTACTATGGAAGAAAAAGGCTGTGCTCCTGATGTGGTTTGTTTTAACACTGTTATGCAGAGGTTTTTGAAGGTTAATGAAACAAAGAAAGTAGCGGAACTCCTCGAGAAAATGCTAAGGAGAAACATAAAACCAAATGCATTCACCGAATCCATTGTAATAGACCTAGTTGAAATGGATAATTAAGTGTTACATGTAAGAGACCTAGTTTAATATGATCCTTTTCTCACTGAATAGTTTTTAATTTATATATGTGGTCTATATTCTGCCTTTGAAATTAATATTTTTCCTCTTTATTTTTTGTTATATAAAAGTAGTTGAGTTGTCAAAGTAATCGAGTCCAATACAAAGAAATTTCAATTTGAGTGCAATGTTTCTGGGATACCCTAAGATGACACAGAAAATAGTTTTTCAGGTATTGATTTCCCCTATAACTAACTTTGACATAAATGTTTGAACATGTAAGAATATCCAAAGTGATGGAAGGTGTGTTCTGCTGATTTGAAGGAAGGAATAGTGAATCCTAGTTGTAAATGGGTGATGGCATTTCTGGGGAATGCGTCAAAATATTAAATGCATTGGGACAAAAGGATCTTGGAAGAATTATTAATTCTTTGAAAGTAGGATTGACCATCACATTGTTTTACTACTTTGAACCCCTCTATGACGGCTTTGGTGTCTCTGCCATGTGGGTTGTTTTGACTATTGTAGTTTTTGAATTCTCTGTAGGTATGTATGGTTTGAGAGTATTGTCAGATCCATTTATTCGGTAGAATATGTTTGATTAATTAATTTCAATATGCAGGTACTACACCATCAAAAGGTGTAAACAGAGGTTTGAAAACGTTTCTAGGAGGAATTTTAGGATTTTGGTGCTCACAGTATAGCAATCCTCTCAGGACAAAAGGTTGAGCCCATACTTCTGAGACTCTTTGTCTTCCTAAAATTTTCCTAACAAAAAAACTAAATATATCAATATGTCTAATGTAATGAGACAAACTAGTTTGTTATGATGTGCAGCTGCTATGATGATATTTATAAGATTTTTTCCACGGATGAAAGTAAAATATTATTATGGATTCTTGGTGTTTATCTTGATATTCTGTCTGATTCATATTTGTATTTGATCTTCACAATTTGGTGGCTGACAACATTGAACAGCTTGCTTCTTCCCTAGCATGCACGAATCAACTGTTCATGTGGAAACTCCACTGGTTTGGTAGTGTGTCGTTGGAGTTGATTTAAAACCTACTCCTCAATCCAGAGGACATTGGAGGGATTTGTTTTCTCATTTATCTTTAAAGCTTGGCTGAACAACCAAAAATTTGTTTATGGAGTTTAACCTTCTCTAAGCTAATTTAGTAACTTCAAGGTGAACCTTTGAGGTTAAGGGTTAAACAACTAATTCTCTGATCTGGAATGTTATCTTGTTTTGCACTATTTAATAGAGGGATGACAGAGGAGAAAAAAGTTGTGAGGCGGAAGGCTCTTGCAAAATGGTCAAAGAAAGTATTTTAAGATTGGGACCTACGTTTATCAAGATTGGTCAACTAGAGTAGATATTCTAGCTCAAGAATATGTTGATCAATTGTCTGAGCTTCATGAATATCTATCACCTCCATTGTTAGATCACTTAATGATTTTCTGCCAATGTCTTTTCTTTGTTTTCAGTTGATGGCAATTTTTTTCTACATACCATAATTGTGGTACAAGTTGATTGCTTTCCTTGCTGAGAATACTTGTTTTATGACTGGCTCTATTTGAAACGTCAACTCTAGTTTATAAGTAATTAATATTCTTGAAAGGTGTATTGTCTTTGGTTATGAATTAAAGCTAGCAGTAAATATGTTTTGGGATAAGGCAATCGAAATTGAAGTATTTCTGCAGTACTTTCAGAATAATCTTATTCATTTTATCAATATGTTGAGGAATCCCGTCCTAGTCGCTTAGTGGAGGTCTTCTCATGATATATTTCCAAATATGGTCTTATATTACAGCATTAAGTACTACAAAGATGTGAACTAAGAAGTGAGGAGGATTCCGAGAAAATGTACCTGGTATTGGTCAAACTGTCGAATATAAAATTAATTTTAACTTTTGACTTGACGCAGGATCAAGTTCCTCCATTCCCATCAGACACTGCTGTATCTATTGTCGAAGATGAGCTTGGAGGTTCAGTGGAAGATATATTAGATCGCATTGATTATGAACCAATAGCTGCTGCTAGTCTTGGTAACCTTATTTATCATTCCAACGCTTGATTAAAGAACAATGAATAACTGATGTTTAATTAGATGCACAGTTGAGAATTGCTGGAAATCATCTTTCCTCTGCAGGACCAGTTCACCTCACCAGAGTGAAGGGATAAGAAGTTGTGATCAAAGTACAAAGGTCTGGTCTCAAGGATCTTTGATATTGATTTTAAGGTTCACGTAACTAATTTCATTCTTATTCCAGTGCCATAATTGAAATTCTCTTTAATTTATTTTTTGGTAAACTGTCCAAGGTTATGATTTTGATTAACGCATTTGCCTCACATTTTCGTTTTCTGTATTCAAGCCTTCAAAAGATTTTCTTAATGTTTCTATGACATAATTAATGATATTGTGGTTTTCTCAGACATGTCGATCTACTTCACCAGAAAACTTTTACCATAGTGCAGGTCCTTCAGGCTATGGTCCAGATGGGTGTTTTAGTGTCAACTGGAGATATGACAGCTGTCAGAAGAATGGCACAGTTCTTTCTTATAAGGTAATGGCTGAAGTTAATGATAGCCATGTAAATGCATTGCATTTCATCAAATGATTATTTTGATGATTCATGATATGTTTGATTGATATACCGAATCGATTTTGTTTGGCTCTTGTCGGTTTCCTCCTTTATGATACTAGATTGTTTAGTAAGTTTTCATTGATTTCTTCTGCTACACTAGTGGTTTCGGATGACCTTAATTATTTAAATTGGGTTGCTATTTCCGTTTGTAATTCATAAATATTTTTTTCTTTTCTATTCTCTCATTTACATTTCAGATTCTTCTGACGAATAATTCAAATTCTCGTACTTTTGAAGAACGTCTAGCTGCACAAAGAAGAAAGAGAGAAATGGCCATTCAGAACTTGGATTTAAAAAGCCACTGAGCAAGGAGGAGAAGATTGAGAAGAAGAAACAACATCTTGCTGCAATTGGTAATCTTTTGGATGTCAAGATGTGGAATAAAATGTTGAATGGATTTTTATGCCATAGATTCCTGGGTCCATTGATGTCTTCCACTGACTAAAAAGCTTTTTGCATTAAGTAGGCCTTATATATATACACACATTAATACACACCTCTGTGATAATTGAACTGGTTCATTGTATGTTTCACAATGTGGAAATTAATAACGTTTCTTTGTTACCAGGCGAAGATCTATTAGTCATCACGCTAGATCAACCTTTCATATTTTCGGCTATGTTCACATTTGTTGTTAGATCATTTTCAGGTGTAGTATGGGAAGTTTTGGGTTTATTTGTATATGCAAATGGTCAAATTTATGCTTCAATCACTAAATATATCTTTTCCGACAGTTAGGATAGCATTGGGAATGGCCTTAATCCTCGATTGCAAAACCGTAAGTAGCTCAAATTGCCAATTTCCTTTCTAAGTATTCATTTATAATATATTTTTATTTTGTTTGTCTAAACGCCTTTGCTTGCTTGTCACATAGTTATGCATTAGAATTACTGCGGTTTTGTGTAGATGGAGTTGAAGTTATCTTGAAGGCAATTTGATTTCTCTTACTCTTTAAAATGTATTATATTGCAGTGGAATGCTCCTGTTCTCATTATCAAGTGTTCAAATGTTTCAGGACTTCAGAATGAGGTGGGACCAAGAAGAACGTGCATTTTATAACTTCTTTAAACAGGCCGACAGAGATGAAAAAAGCTTGCAGAAACTATCCAACGGCTGGTGATTTGAAGCCTAAATTCAACGTCTAGATTCTACATTAATGTACTTGCTTGAAACCTTTTGTGATGACATAATATCCGACATATAATTCCATTTTCAGGAGCAAGGTGATTTGAAGCTTCAAGTGCGAGCACTGGAATCTAAAAGAGCATTTCAACGTGTTGCAGCGGTTCAGAAGACAGTAGGAAGTGTAAGTTATGTAAATCATTATTTCATAGCGGGATTTTATACTTAGCATCTAACCAAATAATAACTTTTCCCTTAACGATGAAACTGGATAATACCCAGTCCCTTCAATATTGATTGTTTTCAACTCTTTTTTAACTTATCAAAAACTTTTAATAGTTCATAGATAAGTTTTCCATAATCAGTTTACTATGTCAAACTTAAAGCTCTGTCCATGACAAACGACCCATTTCATTAAATGTGACACAAAACGGAAGAAACTATCTGCATATTCTCTCAAGTAACTCAAGAATAAATTTATATATTTTTATTGATGAATAGGCTGTAGCTGCTGGAAGTCTGGTCAACCTCGTAACAATTTTGTCTCTTAATTCGATTCAGATAAGCAAACAATCTGTTTATTTTATTGGTTTGCTCGATTCATTTCTAAAAATAAACTACAACTATTTACATAATGTGTTGTTTTTGTTGCAGGTGCCAGCAGTCGCAGCATATGTATTCTGTGCATTTTTCAGTTTCCAAGTTCTCTTTGGAATAATAAAAGTCAAAAAATGGGATCAACGGGAACGATTAAATCACGAAAACTGCTTAATCTGTTGGTATGCGAACTCCCATAAAATTTTTGTATGCATAACCTTCAGACTAATTCTCTTATGCCTTCCTTTCCAATCCATATGTGTCCTTTGTAGACATATTGAAGTTTTTATACTATGAAATTTCAGCTCATACAAAAGATTCAGATTCCATAGACACATTCCAACTATTCAAACACATAAGGTGCTGAATGTGTATTGCGTTCATTTGCTATAGAACTGGTGATGAGCCTTCTTGTAGAAGTTTTAACAATGGATTTTTGAGCAGAAGTTCGGTTAGGCTGTTTTGAGCTTTTGTCGTGGGTTTAGATTAGATTTTTTGCAGAAAGTATTCATAAAAGAGTCTTGAATTAGTCATTGATAGGAGATGGTTGATCAAATGCTACGTAGAAGCTATTTAGCATCACCTAAGGATTATATATTATCTGTAGCCATTCATTGTTCTGGTTAGGAATAGACGAGACAACATAGCACCAATTAGAGTAGAAATAGAGCAACAAAGTAATGGAAAATAGAAAGAGACAACAGAGATTTAATTTAATGTAGTTCGGCGATGTGCCTACTCCACGGAAGAAGAGAATAACAATCTACTATAATGATTAAAGGGATTATAAGATATCACACAAAATAGCCACAAAAGTCTCACGAATGTATTTCCCACACTTATAATATGTAATTCTCTTTAGAAATGGATACTTTTTTTTTTTTTTGAAACACCTCTATTTGTAGTGATCACAAATCCTACTTTCCTAATGGTTTCTTTTCAATAAGAAAAAAAAAACCCATAATAATTAGAAGAAAAAAAATCCCCAAAAATTAGGAAAGCTAACAAATAAAAAATAGACCCAAAACCAAAATAAGAATTCCTTCAAAAAAAGATTCCTAGTGAATCAATTAGTTTAAGATTCCTTATGAATCAAGGCATCCCAACAAATCTCCACATTGACTTGAATCACCTCAACTTTTCGGAATCTTGTTTCTTTGATCATTATCAATTATATATTCACCTTGACCCATAAAACAAACTTCGAATTGTCTTCCTCTTGTATCCTGTAAGGGAATCTTAAGGATCACAAATTCCAATCAAGCTCAAACAATGGTTGAACTTCATTATAGATAAGGACTTTGTCATCATATCAGCAGGATTATTTTCAGGACCAATTTTCTGAATCGTAATATTGCCTTCAGAAACTTAGCACATTCATGGAACATCTGATCCTTTTTAGATGAATCGCACTCTGATTGTCACAATGGATTGTCGTCACCTTCAAATCTTCGCTGAGTTCACCAACCAATCCTTTCAACCAAATTGCTTTCTTTACAGCCTCAACCATGGCCATATACCCGGCCTCTATTGTTAACAATGCAACAGTCGCTTGTAAGGTAGCCTTTCAACTAATTGCATAACCTCCAAGAGTAAAAACATATCTAGTAATCGATCTTCTTTTCTCAAGATCATCGGCATAGTCTGAATCAACATAACCAACAACATTCCCTTTGTCTTTACCAAACTCCAAGCAAACATGAGTAGTACCCTTCAAATATCTCAATAACCACTTTATAGCTTGCCAATATTGTTTTCTAGGATTAGTCATATAAGCTAAACTAACAACATATGCGATATCGGGACGAGTACACACCATTGCATACATGGTACTACCAACAACATTAGCGAGGGAACTTGTCACATATATTCTATGTCCTCATCAGTTTTTGGTGACAAATTAGCAGAAAGTTTAAAATGAGAAGCTAATGTAGTACTTACCGGTTTTGCGTCTTTCATCCCAAATCGCTCAACAATTTTCTGTATAAAGCTTCTTTGAGTTAAGTAAAGTTTACCAGCAATTCTATCTCGCTTAATCTCCATTTCCAAAATTTTCTTTGCTTTTAAATCTTTCATCTCAAGCTCACCATTCAATTGATTCTTCAAATTGTCGATCTTAGACTTATTCTTGGCAGCAATTAACATGTCATCGACATATAAGAGTAGATAGATATATGAATCATTAGATAACTTTTTGAAGTAAACACAACTATCAGAATGACTCCTTGTGAAACTATGCACCATCATAAACGAGTGGTAATTCTTGTATCATTGTCGAAGTGACTGCTTTAAGCCATATAATGACTTCTTGAGTAGACAAACATGGAAAATTCAAAACCTTCTGGTTGAGACATATATATGGTTTCTTCCAGTTCACCATGTAAAAACACAGTATTAACATTTAGTTGCTCTAACTCGTGATCATAAATAGTAACTAAACCAAGCAAAACATGAATAGAGCTATGTTTAACAACATGTGAGAAAACATCATTGAAATCAATACCTTGAACCTGACTATAGCCCTTTGCAACCAAACGTGCCTTGTATCTTGCTTTCTCGACCCCAGGTATGCATTCCTTCTTCTTATAGATCCATTTACATCCAACGATCTTCTTTCAAATAGGAGGCCTTATTAGTTCCCAACTTTTGTTTTTGTGAAGAGACTCTACCTCTTCATGCATAGCCAGCAACCACTTACCAGAATCATCACTCGAGACGACTTCACTATATGTGACTGGGTCATCAGATCATTCGATTTCTTGTGTAGCGAACAAGCTATGGTAACATAATATTTAAATCTCGAAGACATTCGTCTCTCTCTTATGGGCCTTCCTCTGGCAATGGTTTCAGTCTTTATCTCATTTGACTTTTCATGATTTTTTATGTTAAAAATCTTGACATGCAATTATATTCAATAATAAAAAATGTCAAGCAACATTTATTTTATTGTAACATAGTAGTTACGGATTTCGAACCCAAGGGATTATACTAAAATTGTTGATCAAGAGTTGAAATGAATCAATGTACTAATTGAATGATAATATTTCTCAAAATTTATACTAATGCCAAGAATGTAAAATTGATTCAAATGAATTCAAACACACTTAAAATTGGTAAAACTATACGAGGAGATCATTGTTGAACACTTATTTCACTAGATAGTCTTGATCCTTTTCTTAAGCATTTTATCAAACACATGGAATATTAAAATATAACATGGATTAAAATGCATCAATATTAGGCTTTTTCAAACTCTAACATCAAAATTTCATCTACAACAATTATATGTCTATAGATTGAGTAAATGATGATGAAGTACAATCCAATTGAGATGATTAAAAATTACTATTTCTAGTTTCAATTTAATCACTCTTAATTCCTTGATCTAATCATGAAATTGCTATGTCTAGCTTCAAACAAGATTAAATCTATGCATCACTTGATTCTCACCAAATGAATTAAGCAATTAACACACAAAATATGCATATTAGAGAAACACCATTAAAGCACATAAAAAGCTTAAGAATCACAAGATCTATCTAGATCCACAAGTATTCAACCACTACAAAGTTAGCCTAGCACAGGTAAACTAATATAACCACAATTCAACAAGAAATCCATATCAAACTCTAGAAATAAAAGTAAAAGTGAATGATTAGATGGAACTTATAATCGAGATGATGAATTTAGAGCTTGAATCCTTAGATCTTGATGAATTGATCTCCAATCTACACTTCTCTTCTTGGAATCCACTTGAATATTTGAGAGAAATTGAAGAACACAACTGAACTCTAATCTTACTCAATTCTTAAGTGTATATGAGTATTACAAAAATGATCCAAGATCCTTTTCTAAGAGTTTAAGATGAGTATTTATAGTATAATTCAAATCAGACTCGAAATGGCTCCAAAATTACAAAAGACTCGTAACAGCACTGTTGTCGAGTTACAATTCGGTATAGAGCTTGGTACTAAGTTCGATTTCAACATAAAGAATTCTTTCACATATTGTACCGAGCTATGACTTCGGTAGCCAAGTCGGTCTTCAATTCGCACAGAATGGTGTTCATAAGTTCAACATTCTTGACGAGCTTTTAGTTCGATATGCAATTCGATGCCAAGTTCGGATAGAAGGATCTTTAATCTCTCATATAAATACCGAACTACAGTTTGGTATGAGCTCGGGGTTGAATTCCGATAGAGCACTTTTCTTCTTTTTAATTATTTCATCGAATTACAATTCGATTTCCAGTTCGGTGTGGAATTCAGACAGAATGATATCACCAAGATTCTTTCATTCATCGAGCTGCAAGTTCGGTACCTAGTTTGGTGTGATGTCGGACAGAACGACATCACCTACGTTCTTCCAATCACCGAGCTGCGAGTTCGGTACCTAGCTTGGTAGCTAATTCGGATAGAGATAATTTTTTCATTTTCTTCTTTATGAACCAAATTGTAGCTCGGTATCTAGCTTGGGGTGTAGTTAATTGATCACTCTCTTATGTCGTTTTCCATCTCTTTTTTATCCCTTTTTGCTCCAAACTTTCACTTTCTTCCTTGATGACTCTTAGTCTCCAAATTTATGTTTAACCCCTGAAAATTAAGCGAAAGTGTCTCAAATATATGCAATTCATAAGGGAAAAAGAACCGAATACATCTAATTTCATACTCATTTTCCAAGCTCATCAATTTTCGGATTGAGACTCCACCCTAATACCTTGCATCTCTTTGTTCTCATTCTCTGAACTCTTCAATTTAGTGTCAGAACTAATACTTTCCTTCTTTGGATGAAGCATGGTATTCTTATCAAAGATGCAATTTCTGCTAATTATAGATTTTGGTGTCTTTAGATCACTAAGCCAAACTCTGTATCCCTTCACACCATTTGGATAACCAAAAAATATACCTTTCTTTGACCTAGGTTCTAACTTTCCATTGTTCGAATGAACATAGATAGGACATTCAAATATCCGCAATTCAGAATAATTAGCAGGTTTACCAGATCATACCTCTTCAGGAGTCTTACACTCAATTGACGCGAATGGAGAACGATTCACCAAGTAACAAGCTGTTGCAGCAGCCTCTGCCTAAAAATCTTGCGTCAATCCAGAATTACTCAGCGACAATGAACCTTTTCCAAAAGCGTTCTATTCATGCTTTTGGCTACGACATTCTATTGGGTTGTCCCACTAACTGTGAGATGTCTTATTATGCTCTTTTTCTTGTAGAATGAATTAAATTCCCCACTACAGAACTTCAACCCATTATCAGTTCTCAAGCGCTTTACTTTCTTTCCAGACTGCTTTTCAACCAATGTCTTTCAATCTCTGAAGGTCTCAAAAGCTTCAAACTTATTCTTCAAGAAATAGACTCAGAATTTTCTTGAAAAATCATCAATCAATGTCATCATGTAACTAGAACCACCTTTTGATGCAACATATGATGGTCCCCAAAGATCAGAGTGAATGTAAATCCAACGTACCTTTAGTTTTGTGTATTCCAGTGCTAAAGTTAACTCGTTTTTGTTTGCCGAAGACAATGCTCACAAAACTTCAAATGGGATATATTCCTATCACCCAAAAGACCTCTATTACTCAGCATTACCATGCCTTTCTAACTCATATGTCCAAGTCTCATATGCCACAACTTCGTAGCATCTGTTTCGCTTGAGGTAGAAGAAATAGAGGCGGAACCCATAATGGTAGACCGCATCAGATAATACAGCCTACCAAATTTCTTCGCGTTTATAACTATAAGCACACCTTTACTAACCCTCAGAACTCCACCTTTACCAGTAAATCTGCAACCAGTATCATCTAAAGCAGATAATGAGATAAGGTTTTTCTTAATATTAGATATACCGAACGTCTACCAATATTCAAATCACGCCGTCATGCATCCTAATCTTCACAGAACCAATACCAGCAACTTTACAAGGTTTGTCGTTGCCCATTAACACAACACCTCTTTCGGATTCCTCGAAAGAAGTAAACCATTCTCTATACCGGCAGATATGAAATGAGCATGCAAAATCAAGAATCTACCCTTAATCAAATCCAGTATTATCATTAATGACCGTGTAGACATCATAATCTTCTTCCTTATCTTGCACTGGCTTCTGGAGGTTTCTCTGATTGTTGACTATTTTCTTTATTTTTTTTTAAGAGTCCAATAATCATTTTTTATGTGTCATTTCTTCTTACAATAATTGCAAACCACATACTTGGACTTTGATTTTGATCTAGAGCGATTTTTACCAAATTTTCTAGATTCGGGTTTTCCTCTAACCACTAAACCTTCAGTAGGATTATCTGCTCGGTTTTTGGACATCTGATTATCAAATAACTCCTTCAAATAAAGTGTCGATTTGATGTCTTCCAACTTTAGAGTAGTATTACTATAAATCAACGTCTCTCTAAAGTTTTTGAAAGAAGGAGGTAGAGAATAAAGTAACATGAGGGCTTGATCTTCATCTTCATACTTGATGTCAATGTTAGATAGATCCATTACAAAAGAAGAGAACTTATCAATATGAGACTTGATCGACGTACCTTCTACCATCGATAGGGTGTATAAACGATGCTTGGCGTCAATTTTGTAGTGAGATTCTTTATGATATATAGAGCCTCCAATCTATCCCATAATCCTTTTGCAGTATTTTGATCGATAACCTCTCTATGAACCTCATTAGACACCACAATTGGATTATGGATAATGCTCTCTCATCTATCTCCACCTTCTTCTCTTCATCCCACGATTTGGGAAATTCTTCTATCTTTAGAAGCGCTTTCTGCAATCCATGATGTGTTAGAATCGCTTTCATCTTAACTTTCCACAACGCAAAACTCATGTTTCGATCGAACTTCTCAATATCGAACTTTGTTGATGATGTTGACGCCATGACTAATCCCAACTTATGCTTTGATACCAGTTTGTTAGGATTAGACGAGACAGAATAACACCAACTAGAGTAGAAATAGAACAACAAAAGTAATGGAAAGTAGAAAGAGACAAGAGATTTAACGTGGTTCGGCGATGTGCCTACTCTACGGAGGAAGAGAATAACAATCCACTATAATGATCAAAAGGATTACAAGATATCACACAAAATAGCCACAAAAGGCTACACTCAAATCTCACAACCAAAGCATCCAAACTAAAACCCCTAACTCAGGAATGTGTTTCCCACACTCACAATATGTAATTTTCTTTAGAACTGGATGCTTTTTTCTTTATGAGACACCTCTAATTATAGTGATCACAAATCTTACTTTCCTAATAGTTTCTTTCCGATAAGAAAAAAAAATCCTAATAATTAGGAAAAATAAATCCCCTCAAATTAGGAAAATTAACAAATAAGAAATACATCCAAAATCAAAATAGGAATTCATTCCATAAAAAGATTTCTAATGAATCAAGTAGTTTAGGTTCTCATGATTCAAGGCATCCCAACAGCTCTGATGAGTTGAATGGGCGTGTATAAATGTGTTTAATGATGTTATATAATATATAAAATCCTTTACTATATATACATAAAGCGTTTTTTAACGCCAGCCATAAAAACACCTGTCGAGCTTTTATTTGATTGGTTGCACTTGTTAAATTTTATTCGTTGGATTGAATTATTATTAATTTTTTTAAAATTGTATAATTAGTACATATTTGCATCAAAATTTATTAAAAATATAATAATAATTAATTGGTGGGTTGAATTAAAACCATAAAATGTGTGTGAATGATTTTTTTTTAAAAAATCAATAAAAAAGGTGCCAATACCACTGTCGCGTTTGTTTTACTTGTGTTGTGCTTCCCTTATCTACCATCATTTATTCAGCCATTTACATATTTTTTTACAATCAATTGATTTATTGGAAAAATTTTAAAGTTAATTTCATAACTTCTTTCCACCTTTGTCTTTACAACAAGGTTCGATACAAAATCTTCTTTGCAATTAACCAATTAAATAACATCAAAATGAAAACCAGTTTATAATCCTCCTTTACTCTTAGTTTGGATGAAAAATTCTATCGTACATCGGTTTATAACACTCTATTACCCGTAGCTTGGATGAAAAAATCTATTGTTCATTAATGTATGGGATGGTATAGAATTGTGTTATGTTATACAAGATTCCCTTTTTTCATGTTTGGGATATATTGGTTTGTATGGTATTGTATTATAAGTAATTAAGGGTAAAAACCATTCCTCTCCACCAATTTGGTGATTTTAAAATTTAAGGAAAAAATCATCATACAACACAATAAATATTTGTAACGAAAAACCCCCATCCTCATAAGAGTCAAGATGCGAAGTCTAGCGCTCTGCAAATACAATCACTATAACCTGTCATGCAACTTATGTACAACTATGCATCTATATTTTGATGTACACATAAATTCCAAAATAATTACCACTAATTTCATAATATGATCCAAAAGTTCAACATCCAATAAATTTAAAATTTCAACG
>JARJHC010000019.1:0-32483 GCA_031304145.1 Cardiospermum halicacabum | reverse complement strand
TCAAATAAAGCAATGGTGCAAAATACGGATTACGACACACAGTATGGTCATAATTCAATACATGACACGAGCGTATCAATATGGTTGATACGGAAAATGACTCAAAATAATGAAAAAAATAAAAATAAAAAGAAATAATAACAATAAAAAAAATTGGTATGTAAATGATGTTCTAAATTATTCTACATAAACTATCAAATTCAATTTTCGTGTATAACCGATCAACTTAAAAGTGATGCAAGTAAAAGAATTACATGTTCATATTGAAAAGTAAAAACCTTGGAAACCCAAACATTAAAAAGCAAACATTGAAAAACTAAATAGAATCATGTTACAGTATATGCTTTTATATATATATATATATATAATAACAATGAATGTGAGTCTTCCATTATGATGTTAGATGTGTATAAATAGTTTAATATGTATGAGTAGAAAAATAAACTTTAGTTTGAATTTTAAATAATAACTTTTTTTAACATATAACCGTATATGTAACGTCCTATTTTTAGGCCTAATTTTCTCGTTGAATTCTAATAAACTTTAGGTTGACTATTATCTGAAAATTTTGATTGAATTTATGTTTTGAGTCAACTAAAAATACTAGTCTAGATAGAAACACTAGTCTAGATAGAAGCACAAAAATATATATACCAAAATTTATAATCGAAAAGTGAATTTTAAGTATTTTTCCTAAAGGGGTAAATTGGGTATTTTAAAATTTTTATGCGAAAATGGTTTCCCAAATATGAAGGAGAGATTTTTAACTTGTTACGAAAACATAGAAAACTAAACCTTATCGATTCTCTCTCAAAACTCACTAATTTTTTTGTAAAAATTTAAATAGTCATCAATATCAATCGCTTTTGTGGAGTTTGGAATTTGTGTTCTCATTACCAAAGTTTGTCAACTCTTTACTTCTTGTGAAATGATTCAATTTATTATTATTTATTTTCAAAAATATTCAATTCAATTCAAATCGTGCTTATAATAGTAGGTTATTTAGATATTTGTGTCTCTAGGTGTATTGGTATTACAAAGCCTGATTGTGAGAATTGGGGATTTATAGATTGAGATTGTTGATGCTATATTAATTGTGGTTTCACCTTGGACCGACTCCATAGGAACTCAAGGGTCAAAGGACGTCCAACCGGAGGCGTAATTAAGCTTGGGACTTCGGAGGGGAGGTTAGCACCGCGTCAGTCTTTATGTATATTGTTAAATTTTGATGTGTATGTGATGATTGCTCAACTTAATTATGTATGATATGGTGATGAATTGATGTGATGTTTGCTGAAATTAATTTTGTATGATATGGTGATGAATTGATGTGATCATTGCTGAAACTAATTGTGTATGTTCGTGTGATTAATTAAGAATATTATCGATATCAATGATTAATACTACCTCCATCCCATTTTACTTGGAACATTAGGGTTTTTTACACTATTCATCAATTAATCTTGTTTCAAATATTGTGACTATGAGAAAAAATATAGTTAAGTGAGATCTTGTTTTATTTGTTTTAATATGTACTTTTTATATATAAAATTACCGTAATTTTTAGTCGTGTATAATTAAAGATATTTACCGTTGAAATTATGCATCGACAAATGTGTAAAAAGCAAATGTTGCAACATTAGTGGGACGGAGGGAGTATTGAATTGAGTGAGAATAGAGTATCACATGTAGTGTATAATTATAGCCATATATGTTATTGATAAATGTGTTAACATGTGAACCTACGTTGATATGCATGTTGCTATTACTTTTGTAACTAGAAAAAAATGTACTGATGATAATTAATGCAAATAATGTGTAATAATGAATGATGGGGGTGTAGAACCCGTATATAACTTATTTTTATTATGAACCAAGTGAATAATGTGATAAATCCAACATGTGAATGATAATAATAAACTACATTGAAATTAATGAGATAAAAGTATCACTTGTGATATGTAAATTAATAGTTATGGTTGACATGTGAACTTTAAAATGTGCTTGGAATTTATGTATTGCAATTATGTCATGAATATGTTATATGTATATTAGTTAATATGAATAACATATGAACCATGATAGTATGAGTGTAAAAACCGAAAATATGTATGATTGATTATTTATTCATAAACTATATATATTGTGATAATGATGTTTGTTGGGAATATAAAACCCATTAATGTGATTAATTTGACTAAAATGTGGATTTCGATAACAATCGGTAGATAGAAATCCAGAATGTGCATAAATTGGTTTTACCGATGAATTAATGTGAATATAAGTGAATGTGGTGATAAATTGATAACATTGCCCTTAAGAATTAACCTTACTAGACGGATCCATGGCATGCCTAGGGAATAGAGGTACCTTAGATCAATAATTGAGTAAAATTTAGTTAGAGATAGCTACGGGTAGCGCCCGATGTATTAATAGGTGAAGAACCTAATTGCTTGACCTTGAGTCATGATGTGCGAGTAAATCTCGATGTCCAAGATGTAGTCTTGATGTGGGGACTTCGGTTCCAAATTCCCGTTTTCGTTTTAAGATAGTTTAAAGGGGCAATTAAGTGAAATAAGATTTTAATTGATACAATAAATTGTTTGTGTGAATTTATGTATGAATTGGTGTGTTGATGAATTTAATTGACCATTTGATTAAGTAATTTTGTTGCTGTTGAATTTTATCGTATGCGAATCTATAATTACTTGTATCATAAGTAACATCATTTGGCAACTAAGAAATCCCTGATAATTTGATTATAATATGTTAATTGTATTGTAACGGTGTTAACTAAAGCTTCCAAGCCTGACGCGAATATTGTTTGTCTCTGTTTTTGGATGAAAATTCCGGATGGGTACAGGTATTCGATCAGGTTAATTGTTGTCGAGCCTGCAATAGCTGCATGGGCATCCTCACGTTTACTATCATTTCATTTTTCGCTGCACAAACTTTGAAGAGTTTAGACTTTATGACAATTTATTGAATTTTGGACATTTATATGTATTTCGGTTGGTATTTTGGTTTATCTTGATATTCGTGAAATATTTACATATATTAAATATTATTTGGAAAAATTGAAACATGTGGGTTATATTAGAAACTTACGATATACTCTGTTTTCATTTGATAATGATTTTTATTATATTTATATTTATATTGATATGTATGTGAATGTTGTAATGTT
Source organism: Cardiospermum halicacabum (assembly GCA_031304145.1). Lineage (NCBI taxonomy): Eukaryota > Viridiplantae > Streptophyta > Magnoliopsida > Sapindales > Sapindaceae > Cardiospermum > Cardiospermum halicacabum. The sequence goes on along the minus strand of JARJHC010000019.1, from coordinate 29,296 downwards.
TTAACATACGTGATACTAAGTTGATAAGTTAAAATTACTAAGTTATGAGGATTGTTATGTGAGTGTTTATGCGTATGTGTAACTGTGGTGACTGGGCTCCGCACACTGAGTCTCACTCGAGTGGGGGTTCGACGCTACATCTGTTGGTATCAGAGCACCGGTTCTCGGTTTATTTTTATGTGTGCTATTGTGTGCATTAGAATAGGTTCATTTGCATTGTTTTGAAACTACATGACATTACATTCATCCATAAAGCATTCTAGAGTCTAGTGATCAATACATGTTACCTTTTCAGAAAAGAGATAATTTTCAATGGTGGGTTCACGTCGTAACCCCATTTCTAATGACGGTACTGAGGGTGTTAGTGAAACTCCCTTTGATGCTGTTCTTGCTGCACAAGCATGTGCTTTCATGGACATTGTTCAGTTCATGAAAGGTGTGAGAAGAGGTGATATTAGGGGTCCGGTGAGGTAAGAAAGGCCAGCTATTGAGAGGCTCCCGAAAAAGAAGATTGAACTATTCAAGGGCTCTAGTGACGAAGGGTTTGAAGTGGCGGAGAACAGGCTGGACAATATGCTCCATGTTTGTGATGAGATCCATTGTAACGATGAAGATAAGCTGGAGTGTCTTGTCTCCTTACTCCGGAGAGCGATGCTGTTAGATAGTGGGAATCAGTTACCCTCATGGTGGCCGAAGATGTGAAAACTTTAGATTTCTTCAAAAGGAGTTCCGTAAGAATTACGTTGGTCAAGTTTTTTTGGACCAAAACTGGTTGGATTTTATTCATCTAAAGAAAAGAGAGAGATCTGTACTCGAGTACAAGCTTCTGTATGTAAAGTCGAGTTGCTATGGGCCTGAACTAGTGCCAACTCCAAGGGAATGGTGTAGGAAGTTCAAGGCTGGTTTGAACATTGAACTTTAGAGGGATCTAGTAACCTTAAGACTGACAATTTCAATGAGCTAGTGGATGCTGCTTTTGAGGTCGAACAGCTGTATAAAAGAGACAAGAAAGGGAATAAAAGAGGTACTGAGAAGTAAGGTGAGGTTACTCCTAGTGAGGGAGGTGGTCCAAATATGAATAAGAGGATGAAGTCTCATCCTATGAAACAATTGAATAGGTAGATGGGAAGTCAAGGTAAAGGGAACCCAACACCTCGTCCTCCAGTTATTGCTCCATCAATGGGAGGTTCTAATGAGTTGTTTCCTCCATGTGCTACTTGTAGGAAGATGCATAAAGGTGAATGCTGGGTGACAACTGGCGGTTGTTTCAATTGTGGCTCTAAAGAGCACATAATGAGAGAGTGTTCATTGCTTCCTAAGGATAACTCTAAAGCACTAGCAACTGAGGCCATATCAGCTCATAGAGGAGCCAAATCAACTCTAAATCAGACAGGTGGTTCTAGGGGTGGAATAGCTTTTGAGGCTACTAGTCGAGTAGATGAGCATGCGCCTGTGTATACGTATTCAATAAGAGCCCGGGAGGAGGCAAATGATCTAGATGTAGTTAGTGGTACGTTTTCTATTTTGAATACTCCTGTATTTACAATAGTAGATCTAGGTTCTACACTATCGTACATTTGTAGTGATGTGTTAAATGAAAAGGGTTGGGTACCGACTGATACAAATCTTGATCTAGTGGTGTTGAATCTGCTGGGTAACTATGTTATTGTTAACAAAATGCATCATTAGGATCATATTTTTAGGTGATATGCTGAAACTGAAGTGTTGAGAATTCGATGTGATTTAAGGTATGGATCGGTTATCCAAACATGAAGTAGTTATGGATTGTAAAGCGAAGAGGATTACTTTACAATATTCTCAAGGGTGGGTAACCTTTGTCGGTGATAGGAGAAATCCATTAGAGAAGGTGGTGTTGGCAGCACTAGCTGATCAAATGACCAAAAAGGAATGTGAAGCGTACCTTGCTCATGTGATTGATTTGGAGAAATCGAGATTGGATGGAAAGTTTATTCCGAGAGTTAATGAATTTCTTAATCTATTTCCCAAGGAGTTACCAGGATTACCACTGAAAAGAGAAGTTGAGTTTAGTATTGAGCTTATCCCAAAGGTTGCACCTATTTCTATGGCTCCGTATCGAATGGCGCTAACTGAACTCAAGGAGTTGAAATAACAGTTGCAAGAGTTGCTAGATAAGGGATACATCAGGCCAAGTGCATCTCCGTGGGGAGCACCGGCACTATTTTTGAAGAAAAAGGATGGTTCCTCCAGGCTGTGCATTGATTATCGACAACTGAATAAGTTGACAGTGAAGAATAGATACCCACTCCCGAGGATTGATGACCTATTTGATCAACTTAGTGGTGCGGGTGTATTTTCAAAAATTAATTTACGGTTAGGTTATCATCAATTGAGAATTAAGGGAGATGACATTTCTATGTCTGCTTTTAGGACTCGATATGGACACTATGAATTTCTAGTGATGCCATTTAGATTAACGAATGCACCAGCGGTATTCATGGATCTGATGAACCGGGTATTCAAGTCGTATTTGGACCAGTTTGTGATTGTGTTCATAGATGACATTCTGGTGTATTCGAAAGATAGAGAAGAACATGATAAACATCTTCACATAGTTCTACAGACTCTGAGAGAGAAGTAGTTGTATGCAAAATTGTCGAAGTGTGAATTCTCGATGGAGAAGGTGGCATTTCTAGGCCATGTGATCTCGAAGAAGGGGATAAGTGTTGATGCTAAGAAAGTAGAAGCAATTAGGGCGTGGAAACCACTAACTAACCTGACCAAAGTTAGGAGTTTCCTTGGTTTAGCGGATACTACCGCCGTTTTGTTAAAGGATTTTTGTATATTGCGGGTCCATTGACTAAGCTCCTACATAAAGGAACAAAGTTTGAATGGATGAGTCAGTGCCAAAAGATGTTTGAACTATTGAAATGGTTACTCACCGAAGTGCCTATCCTTGTTCAACCAGTAGAGGATTGGATTACGTGGTGTATAGTGATGCTTCTTTGCATGGTTTAAGTTGTGTCCTAATGCAGGAAGGTAAGATGATAACTTATGCATTGCGTAAACTGAAACCTTATGAATGCAATTATCCTACACATGATCTGGATTTAGCGGCTATAGTTTTTGCTTTGAAAATTTGGACACTATTTATATAGTGCGAAGTGATTCATTTATATGGATCATAAGAGCTTGCAATATCTCCCGACTCAAAAGAAGTTGAATTGGAGACAGTGGAGATGAGTGATTTATGAAAGACTATGATCTAGTCACTATTACCATAGCTAATGGGGTAGTTGATGCGTTAATTCGTAAGTCCATGCATGCATTGGTAGCAATGATGGCTCGGATGAGTGTGGTAAATGGTGGAGTGGTCGTTGAATTGGTTGTGAGACCAGGATTAGGGCCAGAATTATTGAAGCTCAACAAGTTGACAATAGTGAAATAGTTGAATTGATTGAGAAAATGGAAAAAAGAAAAATTAAGGAGTTGAATCGAAAGGATGATGACGGGTTATACTATCTAAATTGGTTGTACGTTCCTACAACTAGTGGAATTCGTGATAAGGTCTTGGTAGAAGCTCACAAGCAAGTCTTTGTTATGCATCTCGGGGCTACCAAAATATTTCATGAGTTGAGATCGATGTATTGGTGGCCGGGTATGAAGCGTAGTATTGTGGAATATGTGGAAAGTGACTAATTTGCCAACAGGTGAAAGCAGAACATCACGTACCTTCCGGTCTTTCACAGCTAATCACGATACCAAAATGGAAATGGGATAGAGTGATTATGGACTTTGTTGTAGGTCTTTCTTTGACCCATGAAAAATATGATACGGCTTGGGTGATAGTTGACAAACTCACGAAATCTGCCCATTTATTCCTATTAGGGTAGATTACTCATTGGAGAAGTTGACCAGCTTGTATATCAAAGAGATTGTGAAGCTACACGAGGTACCATCGTCGATTATATCTGACAGAGATCCTCTTTTCACCTCGAGATTTTGGTCCACATTTCAAGAAGCTATGAGTACAAAACTAAAACTTAGCATAACTTTTCATCTTTACACCGATGGACAGTCCGAAAGGGTTATCCAAGTCCTAGAGGACATGCTTCAGGGTTGTGTGCTAGAGTTTGATACAAGTTGGGAGAAATACTTGCCTTTGGTTGAATTTGCCTACAATAACTCTTACCAAATGAGTATTCAAATGCTCCTTATGAAGCTCTGTATGGGAGGAAATGTAGAACTCTTGTTTGTTGGACTGATTTGGGTGAGAATCGAATAGTTAGACCAGAGATGGTACAAGAAGTTGAAGAGAAAGTGAGACTAATTAAGGAAAAACTCAGAGAAACCTCTAATAGACAGAAATCTTATACCGACTTAAGACGCAAGGAGATTGAGTTCAAGGTTGGTGAAAAGGTTTTTCTCAAGGTATCTCATCGGAGAAAAGTTCTAAGGTTCAGTAAAAAGGGGAAATTGACACCTCGATTTATTGGGCTGTATGAAGTTCTAGAGCGTGTAGGACTAGTGGCCTACCGGTTAGCATTACCTCCAAAGTTGGAGAGGATACATAATGTGTTACATGTATTAATGCTCCGACATTATCGATCTGATATGTCGCATGTGATTCCACGAAAAGAAATTGAGATACAGACTAATTTGTCGTATGATGAGGAACTAGTGAAAATTTTGTTTAGAGAAGTGAAGGAGTTGAGGAATAAGTTTATTCCTCTAGACAAGGTCTTATGGCACAATCATGCCGTCAAAGAGGCGACATGGAAAACCGAAGAGGCTATGTGGAAATAATACCCTCATTTATTCGTTACATGTAATTTCGAGGACAAAATCTCCTAAGCGGAGAAGAGTTGTAACGTCCTATTTTTACGCCTAATTTTCTCGTTGAATTCCAGTTAACTTTAGGTTGACTATTATTTGAAAATTTTGACTGAATTGATGTGTTTTGAGTCAATTAGAGAAACTAGCCTAGATAGAAGCACAAAAAAATATATATCAAATTTTATAATCGAAAAGTGTATTTTAAGTATTTTTTCTTTAGGGTAAATTGGGTATTTTAAATTTTTTATGCGAAAATGGTTTCCCAAATATGAACGGGAGATTTTTCACTTGTTACAAAAATACAGAAAACTATCGATTTCTCTCTCAAAACTCACTAAATTTTTGCAAAAATTTAAATAATCATCGATATCAATCGCTTTTGTGGAGTTTGGAATTTGTGTTCTCATTATCAAGGTTTGTTAACTCTTTACTTCTCGTGAAACGATTCAATTTATTATTTTTTTTTTCAAAAACATTCAATTCAATTCAAATCATGCTTCTAAAAGTAGGTTATTTAGATATTTGTGTCTCTAGGGATTACAAACCCTAATTGTGAGAATTGGGAATTTGTGGATTGAAATTGTTGATGTTGTATTAATTGTGTTTTCACCTTGGACCGGTTCCATAGAAACTCAAGGGTCAAAGGACGTCTAGCCGGAGGCGTAGCTAAACTTGGGACTTCAAAGGGAAGGTTGGCACTGCGTCAGTCTTTATGTATATTATTAAAATTTGATGTGTATGTGATGATTGCTCAACTTAATTATGTATGATATGGTGATGAATTGATGTGATGTTTAGTGAAATTAATTATGTAACGGACCATTTTAGGGCATAGTAGCTTGTGTTATAATTTAGGGGTTTTATTGTAATTTGTCCAGAGTTCTGATTCAAATTTGCAATTCTCCCTGAGTCTGGGGGGTTTTTAATATTAGTCACCCTATAAAACTATTATAAACCCTAATAGTTCATTCCTGCCTCTCTTCACGATTTAGAACTGAGAGAAACTGTAGAGAGCCAAGGTGATCGTTCGATCGAGTCTTTGTCGTAGTCTTGTTATGGTAAGTCTCGTCTACTTCCGTCCTGCTAGTGTTTTCCTTGGTTGAATCCTAATATCAGCTCCCTGAAATCTACGTGTAGGGTTACTTTTGCGAGTTTGAATTTCCGTTAAGGTTTTATTTGGATTCCATTCGAGTTCCGTTTAAGGTTTTGATTTCGGTAAGTCTTTTCTGCCCTACTCTCGAATTGGGGGCTTATATTGGTTGTCTGGTCTCTGATCTCGCGATTCTGTCAATCAGGTGTCATTTCATCAGGTTCTGCTCGATAGGCATTGCAGATTGTAGTGACGCTGTAGTCTAAGTCGTTCGGTAAGTCTCGTTGTCTTGTAGAGTCGGTTTTGTAATTTTGTAAGGATTGTCCAGTTCGGTTAGGGTTGAGTTCCGTCGGGTTAGGTTGAAACTCTGTATTCTGCGGTTAATGTTTCTGGTTTCGTTCTGCAGAGAGTCAAGAGGAAGGAAGTGCTCGGGTTGAAGAGTAGTCGTTTGATATTCGTCTTGCTGTTGGTTCTGCCGTCGTGGTTAGTAGTTCATTTTTAGTCCAATACGTTGTTGTCGTGGTTATGTGTTCATTTTTTAAGTGTTGTTGTATGTATGATGTTTGTGTTTGTGTTCTGAAACTGTTTCTTAAACCTGTCATGTTCTATGATTATAATAACTAAATACATAAGACTGTGGATATCTTGTGGAACTTCTTGCTAAATTGTAATCGACTATACTGAAATTGTTACACTAATATACATATATAATTCGGTTAAATATCAAATAAATGGAAATTCTAAATTTTTTCCCTTAGTCAGTCTACTAGTAAAATATATGGTATACTTAGGGATAGAGGATCCTCACTACTGAAACAATTGGCTTGAAGTGCCTATACTGATTGTAGTTTAAACTACTATACTGTTTACTGGGCTTCGGTTGTACTGTCAACTGCTACTATTAATCTCGTTTTCCGTTGATAGCTGCTTTGGGCATAATTCTGTAACTTAACTGGCTAAACTGTTAATTAACGAAATGCTATTTTTGGTTGCTGGACTATGAATGAATTATTAACGGGTGGTAAAGGACTATGATAAATGTTTGAACTGGATTTAATTAAGTGGTCACAAGCTATATGATTTTCTTGTCATTTGTAACTAAAATCCTAAAAGCTAAATAACCGGCCTTAAATTGCTAGGAACAAAATTTTAATGATGAAATCGTGAACTTTAATAGGACCTTAAACCGTGAACTTTAGGAGCCTATTTTTTTAGTTTGATAATTGAACGTATAGGAACATACAGATAACGGATGATTGAGTTCTGATTAAAGGAAGATAATTAATAAACTGTTGATTGATAGGATGATTGGTGTGTTGACTGATATAGTGGACTCTAGGGTTGTAGAGCCTTGCATTGTGTGCTCCCATGATTAGAGCCGAGTCTAGGTCACTCTGTATGTGTGTGTTGGAATGTGAGTGCTGACTTAGACTAATCCATAGTCTAACGCTTTCTTTATTTTCTTCCTATTCTGTAATCTGGGGACAAAATCTCAGGTTGAGTGCAGGTACTTCGATTGATTAGGCGCTGTCTCATATATGGATCACAACATACATCATCAGCATTTCATTTCCATTTTGTTATGTTATTTCGTACATTTATTTTTGGACTGTACTTGGGACTATAATCATTGGACTTGTACTTGAAATGCTAGACATTAGCATTATTATGTTTTCTTTGGATTTTTGGACTGTAAGACTGGTATTTTGGTTTTTATTGCTAAATTAAAGTATTTGGGTTTTGATTTCTCAACTGTTAGCGTTTCTACATTCGTTATGTGGAATCGAACTCTTATATTTGGTTCTATCAGGGTGGGGGTTTGTCGTTACAAATTGTGTATGATGTGGTGATGAATTGATGTGATGATTGCTGAAATTAATTGTGTATGTTCTTGTGATTAACTGAAAATATTATCTATATCGATTATTAATATTGAATTTAGTGAGTATAGAGTATCACATGTAGTGTATAATTATAACCATGTATGTTATTGATAAATGTGTTAACATGTGAATCTACATTGATATGCATGTTGCTCTTACTTTTGTAACTAGAAAAAAGATGTATTGCTGATAATTAATGCAAATAATGTGTAATAATGAATGATGGGGTGTAGAACCCGTATATAACTTATTTTAATTATGAACCAAGTGAATAATGTGATAAATCCAACATGTGAATGATAATAATAAACTACATTGAAATTAATGAGATAAAAGTATCATATGTGATATGTAAATTAATAGTTATGGTTGACATGTGAACTTTAAAATGTGCTTGGAATTTATGTATTGCAATTATGTCATGAATATGTTATATGTATATTAGTTAATATGAATAACATATGAACCATGATAGTATGGGTGTAAAAATCGAAAATATGTATGATTGATTATTTATTCATAAACTATATATATATATTGTGATTATGATGTTTGTTGGGACTATAAAACCCATAAATGTGATTAATTTGACTAAAATGTGGATTTGGATAAAAATCCAGAATGTGTATAAATTGGTTTTACTGATGAATTAATGTGAATATAAGTGAATGTGGTGATAAATTGATAACATTGCCCTTAAGAACTAACCTTACTAGACGGATCTATGGCATGTCTAGGGAATAGAGGTACCTCAGATCAATAATTGAGTAAAATTTAGTTAGAGATAGCTACGGGTAGCGCCCGATGTGTTAATAGGTGAAGAACCTAATTGCTTGACCTTGAGTCATGATATGCGAGTAAATCTCGATGTCCAAGATGTAGTCTTGATGTGGGGACTTCGGTTCCAAATTCCCGTTTTCGTTTTAAGATAGTTTAAAGGGGTAATTAAGTGAAATAAGATTTTAATTGATACAATAAATTGTTTGTGTGAATTTATGTATGAATTGGTGTGTTGATGAATTTAACTGATCATTTGATTAAGTAATTTTGTTGCTGTTGAATTTTGTCGTGTGAATCTATAAATTCTTGTATCATAAGTAACATCACTTGTAAACTAAGAAATCCCTAATAATTTGATTATAATGTGTTAATTGTATTGTAATATTGAAAATTTGGATTTTGGTTTGGTGGAAGTGTATTTTGTGAGGTTTGATAATTTGAATGTGGAGGAAAATTGGAATTTGATTTGGAATTGAATTGATTTGGATCCATCACTTTTGAAAGTTGTACTTGGAAATCTGGATTTTGAGGAAAATAATAATATTGAAATTTTGAATTTTGGTTCGGTAGAAGTATATTTTGTGAGGTTTGATAATTTGAATGTGGGGGAGAATTGGAATTTGGTGAGTAATTGGAATTTGATTTGGAATTGAATTGATTTGGATCCATCACTTTTGAAAGTTGTAGATATGAAGAATGGGAGAAATTTATAATGGTGTGGAATAGGATGGTGAAGAAAAAATAAGAAAAGAGAAATATTTATAGATTAGATTTTAAAATTTTAAATTAAATAAAGTATATAATTTTACCGTTAGATTTATTAAATATATTAAATTAAATCAAAATTAACTGGTATAACAGGTAATTGAAATATAAAAACATAAATTAGCAAACACAAATATTACCATTATACATTATTACATTACCATTTTGAGTGGAAAAAAAATACAAAAGCATGAAGTTGTTGTGAGTGAGAAATAAAGTAAAGTAATGACATTACTCAAAAGAAGAATTTTTTTAAAGAAATGAAAAGACGTGGGTTGGAACGTCCCTCCCTACGCAAAGGGACGTCCCACGTAATTCGCACAGTAAAGTGGCACGGATGATGAGATGCCAGGTATATATATTGATGGGTTTTGGTAGGAATGACAATGGGTCGGATTTTGACAGATCATGACCAATCCAAACCCGAATCCATTAAGAAATAGTTAACTCAAACCCTACCCAAATCCATGGCGGATCAAGCGAGTTTGGATCGGGTTACGACCCGCAGGCATGGGCAAATCCATGGGTCGACCCATTAGAAATTTCTTATTATTTTTAGTTTTTTTCTATATAATCACATTTTGTAATTAATTATTTGCTCATTTTATCACTGATTAATTAAAATAAGATAAATTACATTTTCAAGTTAAGTTAACTAAAGTCGACAATAATTTAAATGATAAAATTTTTAAAAAAAAATCGAACAATGTTAACTCAATTTAAAAACATAATAGTAATTTAAAACGATAACAATTTTCCATAAAAAAATTTATCTCAAAACTATTAAATAAACTGATTAAAAAATATATAACTTTAGCTTCCATAGTTGCAATTTAATAGAAATAAAAAAATTTAAAATAATATATACTTTTCAACTATAATATAATTTATAAATTACTATTTTTTAAAAAAAAATTATATATTTAGTGGGTTCGGGTCGGATTTGGATATATGACATGATCCAAACCCTACCCAAACCCATCACGGGTCTATAATCTCAACCCAAACCCGATTTACCTATTAATCTAAACCTATCACGGGTTCGCGGGTTTGATACCCACGGGTTCGCGGATTCGATATCCACGGGTTCGTGGGTTCATAGATCGAATTGTCATCCCTAAGCTTGGAACGATTAAAATCAACCATGGGAGGTGTCCTTATGTTGCTTGGTCTCACCCAATCTCTGATTATTTTAAGCTCAATGTTGATGGTGCTTCGAAAGGGAATCCCAGACTTGCTCGTTGAGGTAGAGTGATTCGTGATCAAATGCGCAACTGGGTTTACGAATTCTCAAACTAAATTCGGTGGTTGGTGAGATGAAGGCTCTTATTGAGGGCCTCAATTATGCCTTGAATGCTGATTGTAGACAATTAAAAGTGGAAATGGATTCTCTAGTTGGTGTGGACTAGTCTTGAGTCATGTGAGGAATTAAAAGCTTGTAGGTTTGATATCTGAAGTGCATAGATGGCTGCAAAGGGACTGGATTGTAACATTGAGTCATGTTTTTTGAGAAACTAATCGTGTGGCTGATGTTCTAACTAATTTGGCAGTGTCGTCTGCTGTCAAAAGGAATATTGGGTGAGATCATCCCGCTAAGGTTTTGGGAGTCTTTACCGGAAGAGGTGGTTGGTGATTTTTGTTTTGGGTATCACCTCCTTTCTTAAAAAAAATAATAAAAAAATTAATATACATATATATATAATCTATATATATTATAAAGCGGAACTCTCTGTGAACCCCATGAAGCTAATGTGGCGCGCTAAGAGTTAGGCTTGGGTGGAAAAATAGCTGTTTTTGGCTATTTTTGAATCTTAACGATATTTTAATGAGATATTAACGAGAATGCTATTTTGTGATGAGATTTTGTTTTGTCTTTATTTCCTTTCTCTCCCTCTCATTTAATGTATTATAATAATCTATATAAATATAAATAATATATTGTAAAGTGATTTGAAAAAATAAAAAGAGACAGTATTCAATCCCTCTCTTCCTCTTATAATGAAAATTTAATTACTTTTAAAATTGATGGCTTACATTTTCTCTCCCTCACGTTTATGTTTATGTTTACCATTACGTTTACGTTTACATTTATATTTATACTAGATAATTAACCCGCGCGTTTCGCAGGCGTTTATTATTAATTAAATAAATGAGTTAATTGCACTCATACCTCCTAAACGATGGTAGATTACACATAAATAAATATTTTGGTATTAATACACACTCACACCCCTTTATCCAATAATAAAACATTGTTTAATTAATAAATTCATCAATATGATAATAAAATTTGCAATTCTCAATACATATATATATATATGATGTAATGTTCATTTAAAGTTAATTTTACCTCATATTTTTACTAATTTTTATGGATAAAAGGGGCGTGAGTGTGTATTAATACCAAAATATTCATATATGTGTAATTTGTTATCGTTCAGGGGGTGTGAGTGCAATTAACTCTAAATAAATTAATAAATTATTTTTTATATTTTAACATTCTATATTATTAATCATAATGAGAATACTCAATTTATATATAATATATTTAATTTCATTTTTAGTTTAGTATAATATCAAGAATTCTCTATTACCCAAACTACATAAAATCATAAATTAAAACCTACATAAAGTAACTTGTACATAAATGGAAAATATCACAAATGAAATCATACATAAATTAAAAACTACCATTTAAAAAAAAGTACATATAATTTAGAATTGCGGATAATAATAATATTAATAATTTAAATTTATTTATTAATTAATATAAAAAAAACATAAAATATTTATTTATTATTATTATATTTTATTTTAATAATATTATTAATTTATTTAATTATTTATTATCTTTGGGAATTATAACTGTTAATTTTTAGAATCTATAAATCAAATTTAATCACAGATTGTACACAAAAATTAACCAAAGAAAAAACTTATATGTATATATATACATATAAGAAAAATAAAACAAAACGCAAATTTATATATAAAATTATTATTTAGATTCAAATTATTCATTTTTTTAAAAATTTGATTGACTAAGGAGAAATGAATAGATAATTTTATTATGCAATAAAAATAAAAATAATTGATTACAATTAACTTACAATATAAAACAAAATTATAAAAAAAAAATCCATAATTATCGTCTTTACTATTCGTCTCCCCTTCCCAAAATCATCCTCATGAGAAGTAAAATATCACACAAAATCATTCTCGTGAAAAGTGATATATCACACCTAGTAATGGAAAACATTACAAATAATAAAAAAATTATAGGCCAAGAAGAGAAAGTCACATAAATATCCAAATATAATAAAAGAATATAATATAAAATGTAAAAGAATATACAAAAGGTAGGAGAATACAAAATATATTAAATTTAATGAATGTGAACCTTACCATTTTAAAATGGAAAATCCGGAAAAAAAAAATACCTGAAAAGGAAGAAGATCAAAACAATTTTAGAATTTCAAAATAGTAGAATAACCTAAAGGATGAAAAGAAGCTTTTAAAGAGAGGAAGAAATAAAATCAAAATAATAGAAGAAATAGACAAATCTTATGAACCATCAAACTAATAGACAAATCTTATATTGGAGTGAATTATTTGTAACAGAAGAGATTTTAGAATATTAAAATTCTAAATTTTTGTGCATTAATGTCGAGATAAGGATTTAGAAAGAGATGAGAAACGGAAGAGATTTAAGAATATTAAAATTTTAAATTTTTTGTGCATTAAATAAGGATTTTAAAAGAGATGAGAGACAATTAATGTCAAGATTAGCATACAAACCAAAAGAACCAAATCTTACAATTTATAAGGATTTTCAACCTAAACCTAAAGCTGAACTCTCAGACCGCCACGTCAGCGCTTGAAAGTCCAGCTTTATATAGATAGACGAGATTTAACGAGTCGATTTCGAATAGCTCAATCATCATTCGAGCTTGAGCTTGATTTTAGCAACTCGACGAGCTCGAGCTTGACAAAATCTTTCACGAGTCGAGTCTAGCTTGAGTATACTAGAGCTCGGCTCGGCTCGTTTACACCCCTACTCTTTGGAAACAATAATTCTTTATACTACTTAGATTAGTTTGTTCACGTACACATTAACACTCAATTTCGAGCATCAGTAGTACATTTGCAAATGGTTGTTGACCAATTATCATATTATTTTATGGATACAAATAGATTTATAAAATTTTATGTACTAACTCGTATTGTACCATCTTGACTGGTTGTGCCAATTGATAAAGCAAAACAAATCACAACTAATTAAGCATCTATAGTCTGTAAAAGTATGATAGACTTGTTGGGTTTGAAGAAAATTAGAAATGAGAATGATGTGGAATTAATGTCTTCAAAAGATATCATCAATTCATCTTAAAATTTAAAAATTATGGATATTGAAAATCTTAGTTATGAAAAGACCTCTAAAGATGTACAATTCACTTGATACCAATATTTTTATTTGTTTAGCCAAAGAGAGAAATTTTAAATGTGTTTAAAGGATATGGTATCTGCATTTTTATAAAATTCATTTGATACCAATATTTACATAAAATTCTTAAAATTATTAAAATTTCTTAAAATTAATAAAGTCCTTGAGTTATATTCATTGCTCAATGACTGATTTATAAGTTAAAATAGTCTGGTCGAAGGTGGATAATCGGCTAAGTGAGTATTTGATTGAAGAATAGTACATAAATTATGTTATGTGCCCATATGTTCATACAAAAATCGGGGTTTGGTTTTGCAATAAAGACATCATATGTTAACAAAATGAATTTGATTGTGATTCATATAAGATCTAAAAGGTTGGCGAATATTTTAAAAGAGAATTTGAGATTAAAGATCATATGAATGCAAAGTACCGGCTTAGTTTGAAATGCTAAATAAATCTAATGGGATCTTGGTCTATTATAAAATTTGTACTAAAAAAGTTTCAAAACATTTTAATTGTGATAAAGTTCATTATTAAATAGTCTAATGGTTATTTGTTTTCTTAATCCTAAAAAGGTTTGATTTAGATTTAATTTATTATGAATAGATCTCATTAGACTCTGAAAAAGAGTCTGCTTGTTATGTTTCAGCGTATTTGTAATTTTGAAAAATGTGAATAAATTTTGAAAAATGTTATAGGATGGTTAGTGTGTGTTTGACAATTTTTTTTAATACATCTTGAATATTTATTTTTATTTTAATTTTTCAGATATATTATTTTTGTTGGATTTTTTTGGTCTAAAAAATTGAGTTTCTAAAAAAAAATAATTTTATTTATATTTTTTTATTAGAATTAACAAAATGGAAATATGTCATTTGATTGAAATATTAAAATAAATAAATAAATAAATTATTTAATTAAACATTAAAATATAAATATACTAAAACTAAGCATCCTTTTAAATCAGAAAAAAAAAATTGGAAATTAAAAAATAAAAAATTCCTATAAAATTTTCCAAAATTCATTCAATCAAACAATAAATATATTGAAATATAGTTATAGTCGCGGATGTTCCAAAACTCATTCCACTCCTCAATAATTTTCAATAAATAAATAAGAGGACAAATAATATAAACAAAAAACAAGGAGACCGCCGTGGTGATAGTAGAAACCAAATTTTCATTTGGAGTATAAATAGAAATGAAAAACAAAACTAAGAGGTCCATAGATTTTGCTGATGTTGATACTTTCTATAAACATAGATGACAACATTGTCAGGACCCTTACAGGTCAAAATCATCACCAGCCTCCATAGTTTTTGCTGATGACGGCGATGTAGATCACAACTATATTTGGATCCACAAAGCAAACTCAGCAAATACATTACATAATAGATAAGATAAGTTAGTTATTCAACGACCTGAAATGAGTATGGAATCAAGAGTGGATATGGTTTGTAACCTGAACCTGTCTCTTATCATAATAGGTAAGTGGTTTGTAGATCAGTGTCACGATCATGTGACTACATTTAGATCAGAATCTAAAAGTACATTAGCAGGCTTTATATCTCTGTGAAGCACAACTTGTTCCCATTCTTCGTGGAGGTAAAAAAGGCCAGAAGCTACCCCTCTAAGAATTGTGATGCGCTGAAACCAATTCAGATTCGGTCTTGTCAAGACTACCATTAGGCATGTAATCAATATACCAACAGAAGCTGGCCTTTCCGCCTGCAATAGCCTCTCAATTGTACCAAATTCTTGTGCCTTAACCTTCCCATGCTCACAATCTCAGCTACAAACTGCTTCATCTCTTGTCCTGATTGCGATTTGTTCATTCGAAGAAAGTATGCCTTTATAAACCTTTCCAAATCCACCTCTTCCTATTATCTCATTGTCCTTGAAACCTTTTGTTGCTTTATAGAAAACCTTGTATGAAAATCTCTGCGGACCGTATTCCTTTCCCAGTCTTCATACACTTCTGCATATCTTTTCTTCCTCAGGTAGTAAACACGTCCAATGCCTGCTATAGCCTTCTGTTCCCTTCGCGGAGGTAATGGAGGAAGCTTTGAAATATCTAGATTCTGTGCTTCTCCATACCTGTTGAAGCTCCATCCAAGAACATAATGATTACTGCTATGCGTGCTCGTGGCAGCACAGAATCCTACATACATAGAGTCCAAGAAAATCTTTGAAAGATCAATGGAGGTGGACAAGAGAGGCCTGTGTGGTTTTGGAGATGTAATGGGAGCTAAAGTTACATTAAGTAACATATCAGCTCCATTGTAGTCTATCCACATCTTCATTGGATCACCACTTTCTAGCTTCAAGGGCTTGTTCTTCTTTTCTCTATCAGAATAATAAGCTGCTGTTGCAGAGTCCTGAGAGATCAAATTGTTGACATCAACTCCTACATGGTTTCCATCAATATCTCCAAACTCAGGACTTTCTACTGTATCAAGCTCAACAGCTAAGATGTGATTTGAAGGGCTTCCATTGCTTGAAACATTAAAAAGTCCTAAATATGAGCCTGTAACACCTTTGACAAAGTTCAAAGATGGCGAGAAAAGAAAAGTCATGCCATTGCCACCAAAGTTCGGCATGGCTGAGATCAATGCAAAGATGAACTCTGTTGAAAAGGAAATAGATTGAGGCCATGATGTTGTTAGAATTTGATATAGAGTTTGCAAACAGAGAACTCAAAACATGAAGGGAAGATTTCAAATCTTTTTCATTAACCCAAAAGATAGCTTTTAACACATAGAAAGCTTCTTAGATAAGTTAAAGTAGAAACTTCTTAGATAAGCTAGTTTAAACACAAAAGAGGACAATTAAGAAATAATAGCTAATTGTTTAGTTTCCAAGAAACCAACTCATATCTCTAACACTCCTCCTTGAGTTGTTTCTTGGACACTCCTAACTTAGCTCTAAGTTCTTCAAACTTGCCCTTTGATAAAGTTTTAGTTAGAATATCAGCCACTTGATCATCTGAACTACAATGAATCAAGTGAACTTCACCATTCTTCTCTGCTTCTCTAAGAACATGATACTTGACTCTGATGTGCTTTGTTCTGCCATGCTGTACCGGATTGTTTGCAATTGCTATTGCAGATTTGTTGTCAACATAGATAGGAGTAGCTTTCTCTTGAACCATTCCCAAGTCTCCTAGAATTTTTCTCAACCAAATAGCATGATTTGCAGCTGCTGCAGCTGATATGTACTCAGCTTTTGCAGTTGATTGTGCAACAACATCTTGCTTTTTTGAGTTCCAACTGAAGACACCTGAACCAAAAGAGAAAACAAAAGCTGATGTGCTTTTAGAATCTTCAACATTGCCTGCCCAATCACTATCTGAAAAACCTGTAAGTTCATCACTTTCATCTCTCAAATACCAAACACCAAGGTCTGCTGAACCTCTAAGATATCTGAGAATCCTTTTTGCTGTTCCAAAATGCTTTTGACTAGAAGCCTACATGAACCTTGATATAAACTTGCAGCAAACATTATATCAGGCCTGGTAGCTGTCAAATACAAGAGATTGCCAATCAAACTCCTATAAATTCTTGCTTCAAACTTCTCAGCATCATCATCTCTGCACAATTTTTCATTGACAACTAATGGAGTAGTCACAAATTTGCAATTTTCCATTTTAAAATTCCTTAAGACATCAGCAACATATTTCTGCTGAGAGAGGAAGATACCAACAGCACATTGATGAACCTCCATACCTAGAAAGTAACTCATCTCACCAAGATTTGACATATCAAACACTTCCTTCATCATTTCTTTAAACTGCCGCACCAACTGGAAATTTCCACCAGTTACAAGCAAGTCATCAACATAGATAGAAAGGATAATCTGATCACCATTGTCAAAAGATTTCACATACAAAGTAGCTTCAGTTTCACTTCTCTTGAATCCATGGCTTACCAGATGAGAGTCAATTCTAGTGTACCAAGCTCTTGGTGCTTGCTTGAGACCGTATAAAGCCTTTTTCAGCTTGTAAACCAAATCTGCAGAGTCTGAAACATGAAAGCCATTGGGTTGCTCAACATATATTTCCTCTTGCAGCAAGCCATTCAGAAAAGCTGATTTTACATCAAGGTGATATAGCTTCCAACCCATTTTTGCTGCTAAAGCTACCAATAATCTTATAGTTTCATGTCTAGCTACCGGAGCAAAGGTGTCACCATAATCAACACCTGGAAGTTGAGCAAATCCTTTTACTACCAACCTTGCTTTATGCTTGAAGATTGACCCATCAGGATTCAGCTTGGTTCTATACACCCATTTGACACCCAAAACAGCTTTGTGAGATGGTCTTGGAGTGAGCTCCCAAGTTTCATTTTTTGTGATCATGTCAATCTCCTCCTTCATTGCATGATTCCACTCTTTAAACTTTGAAGCTTCTTCATAATCTGCAGGTTCATCAATAGCTAGATTGCATCTCTCATAAACTTCAGTTAAGGACTTGGTTTTGAGTGTTGGAGAATCTGTAGTAGGATCATCAGCATCTGAGAATTGTTCCAGCTGAGAAGTACTACTTTGATCATCATTTTTTGAAGGAGAATAATCACATAAATGAGCTGATTCCACTTCACCTTTCTCCCAATTCCAAAAAGCTTGTTCATCAACTTGTACATCTCTGCATACCACAACTTTCTTTGTCCTCAGATTATAAATCCTATAACCCTTTGCTTGTGCAGCATATCCCAACATAATACCAAGTTCAGCTTTGTCATCTAGTTTCCCTCTTTTTACAGATGGAACATGACAGTAACATACAGAGCCAAACACCTTCAAATGCTTCGCTGAAGGCTTTACCCCGCTCCATGCTTCAATCGTCATCCCTTTCACTGATTTTGTTGGCAGCCTTTTTAGCAAATATACAGCAGTATAAACTGCTTCAACCCAGAATTTTTTCGGTAACTTCTTTTCTGCTAACATACACCTTGCCATCTCCATTACGGTCCTATTTTTTCTTTCGGACACACCAGTCTGCTGTGGAGAATAACTCACAGTGAATTGATGATGAATGCCACTGTCAACATAAAACTTATCAAACTCATTCGACTTGTATTCAGTACCGTTATCGGACCTCAAAGTCTTGATTTCACACTCACATTGCTTCTCCACCAGCTTCTTAAATTTCTTGAAAACTGAGAAGACTTGTGCCTTGCTTGAGAGAAAATAAACCCAAGTCATCCTTGTGAAATCATCAATGAACAAGATGAAATATCTGTTTTGACTTAGCGAACACAAACTCATTGGACCACAAACATCAGTATGGATGAGATCAAGTTTCTTTGATGCTCTTTGAACCCCTTCTGTAGGAAAACTTTGTCTATGCATCTTTCCAATTTGACAAGTTCCACACACACCTTCAATTTCCACCACAGGAGACATTTCTTTAACCATTTCATTTGCTTCCATAAACTTCAAAGAACTAACATTGAAATGGCCAAATCTTCTATGCCAAAGCCATGTATCTATCTTCTTAGCAGTAAAGGCATGCTGACTGATGCAATTTAAATTAAGAACATAGCTATTATGGAGCTTTCTAATCTTGGCTATTTCCACATTAGAAGCATCATAAATATGACAAAAATTATTTTTGAATAGAACAGAGTAACCTTTGTTTTGCATTTGAGCAACACTAAGCAAGTTCTGATCTAAGCTTGGTATATATAAAACATCTGAGATTAGTTTGATACCTTACTTAGTTTGAACTGAGATTGTTCCCTTGCCTTCAGCTTCTACTACTGCTCCATTTCCCAACTTCACGTTAGTTTTGTAACTCTTGTCAAATTTATGGAAGAGACTTTGATCTTTGGTCATATGACTAGTGCATCCACTGTCAATGTACCAAATGTTGTTTCCTGAGCATTTGACGTTTTGGGACATCATGAATAGATGACTTTCTTGCTGGTTTTGATTCTCAACAAAGTTAGCTTGTTGTTGAGTAGGTGGTTGTTGATTCCCTTGATTTTGAACTTTTTTCTACTTGCAAAATCTGCCAATGTGACCAATCTTCATACAAATTTTGCATTGTGCTTTCTTCCAACACTTGCTCTTTGGATGGTTGGTCTTTTTACATAAGTTACAAGGAGGAAACGTTCTAAACTTACCACCTTCTTTAACACTTTCAACTTGTTTTCCTTTGTCAGTAGAAATCTGGTTGATAGCCTTTGAAGATGAAACAACTTGCTTCCATTTTTGTTTGACAAGAAAAGCATTTTCTGATGATCCTTCACTCCTTATACTGACTCACTGCTCTTGAGCTTGAAGCTTGCTAATAAGCTCTGCTACTGACAGTTCTTCCAAGTCATAAGTTTCTTCAATCACCGAGATCTTCGCTTCGAATCTCTCCGGAAGGCTGATCATCATCTTCTCTACTACTCTATTATCTTTGTAATCTCCTCCTAGAAGTCTGATTTGATTTACCAGATTCATTACTCTTGTGGAGTATTCTTTAATGGTTTCATCATCTTCCATCTTTAGCAACTCAAACTCTCTTTTGAGAGTCAATAACTTCATGCCTCTAACCTTGTCACTACCAGCGTACTCTTCTTTCAGATAATCCCAAGCCTTTTTTGCAGTTTTGAAACTCACCAATCTTGGAAATATGTCTTCAGATACAGCTGAATGGAGAAAAGATAAGGCTTTGAAGTTCTTCATGGTACTCTCTGAGTGTTGTTTGATTTGTTGCAAAGTTGGATCTGCAGGTAAAGGAACCTTCTCATACCCATTCTCTACCGTCTCCCAAAGGTCATAAGCAAGTAGAAATGACTCCATTCTCACTGCCCAATAATCATAGTTCTCTCCAGCGAAAACAGGAGGCGGAGGCAGATTCACCTTTGAAGCCATTCTTGAACTCACTAGTGTTTAGAGTGTGTATCTCTCACTCACCTTTCACAGACCCTTAAGACCAAATACGCTCTGATACCACTGTTAGAATTTGATATAGAGTTTGCAAACAGAGAACTCAAAACATGAAGGGAAGATTTCAAATCTTTTCCATTAACCCAAAAGATAGCTTTTAACACATAGAAAGCTTCTTAGATAAGTTAAAGTAGAAACTTCTTAGATAAGCTAGTTTAAACACAAAAGAGGACAATTAAGAAATAATAGCTAATTGTTTGGTTTCCAAGAAACCAACTCATATCTCTAACAGATGTATTGATGTTGATTGGATATGGATGAAAAAGCATAGCCACTTTTCAGCTGAGTGATGTCAGTTAGCTGTAATAGACCATTTTTCGCATTGGCTAGATCTTGCAGATGCAGTTTGACTGAAGTGAAGCCATTGTAGATGAATTTGTTACCATCTTGAGCAGAGATGGAGATTGAATTGTGTAGACAAAATACTAGAAAGAAACATAGTGATGTTGGAGGCATTGTGGGATCACATAGGAGTTATGTGTATGCTTTGATCAAATAAAGATGTATAGACCTTTTTATGTCACTGATAAGTTAGAACAGCAAAATAATGAAATAAGTAAATGACAACAGCAGACATTGAAGATACTTTGTTAAACACGAAGCAAGCAAAGTTTTATATATTAAAGAAAGATGAATCACTACAAGTCGGTAAGATTATAGCATGCATTGGAGGAGTGTGGGTACAACCGGTGGAAAAATATCAGGTCTCATTACTTTCTAACTTCAATTTCTACTGTTTCACTAACTCACTGAAAATTTTGTGTACTAAAGCTTTGTGAAAAATAAAAATAAAAAATAAAAATTGTAGGAAGCCAAAATGAATTTTATTGTAATTCGGATGTGATGCCCATTCTATGACAATACTCCTAATTAAATTTAACTCGTACAGTATTTATATACATACTAGATAATTAGCCGCGCGGTTGTTAAAATATACATGGTAAAATAATTTAAAATAATTAATTATTTAAATATTAATTAAAAATATAATTTTAAAATAATATATTATTTTATTTATATAATTTTTTATAATTTATATACTTAATAAATTACTTCATTTTATTTAAACTAAGTAAATATATTTGAATAGTTATTTAAATAAATTTTAAGTAATTTACTATTTTTTCAATAGTATTTTTGATAATTATATATTTAAAAAAATTATTTAATTTTTGAAGTGTTGTTTATTCTAATAGAATAATTGAGTGATGATAATATATCAAATGGAATTTAAATAAAGTGGTAAATTAAGTGATATATTTTAATTCAATTCATAATATATTTAATACAATTGAATTAAATGAATTGATAAAGTAATTGAGTGGCGTATATGTAATTAGTAGTAAATTTGAACCTAATTTTTAAGTACTAATATTAAAATTAATTGGTAAAATAATTGAGTGGCATATAGGTAATTAGTAGTAAAACTTGAACCTATTTTTAAATACTAATACTAAAATTCTAAGCTGCCACGTCATCGGTTTTTGTAGATCTTTTATATAAATATATAGATAGATTTCTATTTCTATTTCTATTCCTCTTCCTCTTCCACACCCTTGATTAACCACTAAATCAAAATCGTATAAATAGAGATCATTCATACAATCTTTTCCTCGTATTTTTAATCCATCGAATTCAACAAATCAAATTTAAATAGTGATATCTTCCCCGATCTTCTCTCCTAGGACCAATTTCTTTAGCCAGAGAGCACTTCCGACCATACCATTGGTGGCGCTGACGATGTTCGACCTCACTAAAGAGAACCAGCGGCTCCAACCACACCACCGGTGGCGACCACGATGTCCGACCTCACTAAAGAGAATCAGCGGCTCCGACCTCACCATTGATGACGCTCAAGAAGAATCGACAATTTTGGTTTTATTGAACTTTAGCCACATCTTGATAAATGGTTGGAATGATGGAGTACAACTGCGGGTTAAAGAGAGCAGGATATAAAAGCTTAACCAGGGTGGTGCACCAAAATGAAGGAGAGGATCCGAGTTACTAATATTGTATATGAACCTTTAAATTATTGGGTGTAGATCCACTTTTTATTTATAATTTTATCGAGTTATTGTATTAATTAGATTAGATACGAGAGCCTTTTCATTGTTCATGTAACGTATTTCAAATCTTATATATATTAAGCATATTGTATTATACATCCATCACCGTGAAAATATAGTTGAAATAAATTATTTTTTATTTTTTTTCTCTTGTTCGGGGCTGGGGAGGTTAGGTTTTTCATATATATTATTTTTTATTTTATAATTTTTATTTTGTTTATACTATTAGTTATTATTACTTAAGTGAGCCTATTGAATAATTATAACATACTCTCAATATGGGATAAGCTCAAACTTAAATTCTTACTTAAAACCACAATTTTATTTAGTTAATTAAATACCTTTATTAACACCAAGAAAATTAAAAAGGTCAATTTTAAAATGATTTAAACATGACCATGTCAAGTAGTAGAATCCTAATATCATCAATAATTTAGATTTTCACTAAAACAATTAAGATTTATCAAATTTAATAAATTTCATAAAAAATATATATTCATTATTTTATATACTTAAACTCACCAACCATTAATAATTAAATCAATCCGTTTATTTAACTTGTGCTAATAATTAATTATTTACTTTTTTGTTTTACTTATTTACATAAGAATTGTTTCAATTCAATCAATGCCCATAAACAATAATTAAATAATTCATTATTTTTTCCATAAACATTTTATGTAATTTTTTGAAATAGTATAGTTATTAATGAGAATAATGACATTAAATTATATGAATAGTAATTAAATGTATTTCAATTACAAATTAAATATAAATAATTTCAAATTTAATAATTAAAAAGTACCAATGATAATAATTAGGAAAATTTAATACATATTGTGAATACTATTAGCTCCATTTGTTGTATCAGTTTTTTTTTTCAATTATATCTAAATATTACTTTAAAAAAATCTTTTGACCATTATTATTATTATTATTTTATGTTTAATGTCTACAATTTACATATTTATACAATTTTTTTTTCACTTATATCTAAACGCTACTTTAAAAAATCTATTTAAAAAATTATCAAATTTGACAATTTTAAAAATAAATATGAACAATAAATGTATTTACCTATATACTCATGTTAAAAATACTAATAAAATGAACTCATATATTTCAAATTATATTTATCATTTGAATAGATAAAAAGTTAATTAAAAATAAAATATTTTTTAAAAAATAAATCAATAATACATTTATTATCAAATTAAAAAAAATAATACCATAAAAAATAAGAGGTAAAAAAGGGGGTGTTTTTTATTTAAAAAATTGATGACATGCATTAATTATTTCTTCTACTTATTATTTTTTAAAGTAATAATTATTAATTGAGAATTGAAAAGGTGATATTTTACAAATAAAAAATTCATTTCAAATTTATTTATTAATTATATTTTTACCCACTTTTTAAATTTTCAATAAGAAATTAATAAATATTAATATATATATATATAATATATAAAAAAAATTATTTAAGTGAGGGATAAGAATAAATTAATATATTAGACTAATTTTATTTAATTAAATAAAAATGATAAAATGGTAAATATAATACATTTATAATATATTCATGATGTGTGAAAATTAAAAAAAAAAAAAACAAACTGATGACATAATTAAAATAAAAAATATTTTAAATTTAAAAATAACATATAACAAATAATTAAAACAAACTGGTCCTTAATCTTTAAGCTTAATAAACACTATGAAAAGTATTAATCATATATCTAATACAAATATATTATTATTTATGAAAACTTAATGGGAAACCATACTAATACTAAAAAAATACAAAATTTATGTTATTTTAAAATAATTTTTTTTTCATATTAAAAAAATTAGTAATTAAATTATGTTAATATTATAATAAAAACGATTATTGAATATATTTTTTCCTATTTTTATCTGAATTTTTAAAATTATTTTACTCTTTAGAATTTTTATTTTACTATTTAATTTTTTAATTAATAATAAAATTAAAAGACTATTCTTTAAGGTATAAAATACTTAAAAGGGAGTGAAATTAATCATGAACTCCGTTAAATTTATGTTATAATAAAATTAATATTTTATTTATATCATAAATTACATTTATCTCATAGTAAGACTCATTAAAATATATAAAATAATACTTTTTTTTTCACAAATGTAATACATAAACTTATATTTGTTTAGCGTCTTCTTACAATTTTTTTTTAATTAGAAGCTCGTATTTTCATAAATAAATAAAATAGGGACTTAACCAACCTAATAAATTTGTAAATTAAAATCAAACACAATAAATTATATTTAATCTCTATATATTAAATTTAATTTCATGATTATGAAATTTCTATTAAAATAAAAATAATATATTAATGAGTTATTAAATATTAAAGATTTTTTTTAAAATGTAATTTCTTAATAATATTGAATAAATAAAATTAATAAAAAAAATATTTAAGTTTTTTTAAAAAAGAAAATAAACCTTAAAAAATTTAAATCAAGCCATTGTTAATTTTCTTAAAGAATTTTTTAAAAACATTAAAAAATATTAATTAATTGATAAAATTTATATGTTATTAAAATAATTATTATTTTTAAACACTATTAAAAGAATAGTTAGTGATACTTAAATGATCATTTTTAGATTTAATTCATATTTTACCAATTAGAATACAACACCTGCCAATATCCTTCTTTTTTCTCTTTTATGAGTTATTCTAAAAATATTCTAAAAAGATATTTAAAAGTACATTAGATCATAAATTAGAGTCTTTCTATTACTTTGTCTAACGCATTTTAACCTATTATATATATATATATATATATATATATATATATATATCCATCCATCCATCGTGGACACTAGATTATCCATCCATCACTATGAGTAGAGCTTACATTATCCTTCTATCACCATGAAAATATGATTGAAATGATTTTTTCCCTCTTATTCAGGTTAGGGTTTGTAGGTTTTTTGATATGGTATTTTTTATTTTAGATTCTTTTTATATACTATTGATTATTATTTTTAAATATTAATACCAATTTATTTATTTATTGTTTTGTTTCTCTGTTTTAATTTTATTTTTCTATGAATATATCTAGGAGATATATGCTCCAACAAAAAATATTAGTAAAATACTTTTTAAAATTATTACTGATAATCTTTATTTCTTCTCACATCTCTAAGTGAGATTTAATTTATTATTATTTTTAATTCTTATAATTTGTTTGTTATATTATTGATAATTTTTGTTATATAGACTAATTATGTATTATTTATGTATTATTGTTTTATCTAAATATGCATATATGAACAAAAATATAGGTGGAACCATGGTGTTAAAAAAAATGATGAAAATAGTACAAGAATTGGAGCTTAAAGAATATCCCAAAAATGGGTGGCATCATCTTCTTCAAGACATCCTTAGTTTCATTCAATTTACTTTGTTCTTTTTCTTTTATTTTTATATTAATGATATATTTTTTCTTTGTAATTTTTCTTTATTATGATTTAATCCATATATTGGTAACCATATTTATTGATAATTTCATCTAAAAATGTATAAACAGTTATTTATCGCAATTAAAATAATTAAAATCGTAATACTTTCTTACTTGAAGACTCTCGATCTATTTAAATACCTATTTATTTATTAATTAGATTATATACATAACAGTTTCATAACATATTAAAAACAATATCAATAATTCAATTTTATGAATTTTATTCTATTAAATAAATGCATTCTATTTTTATTATATTTTATTATTATAAATTAATATTGATTTTATATATTATATTTTATTTATATAATATATAAACAATATAGTGAGTACTTATTATTTTTACTTTCTATCTAATTTTACTAATTCAAATGAATTAAAACATAAAGTTCTTCTTTAAATATCAATTAATCAAGAAAACTTTTCAAATTTTGTATAAAAATATTAATGGAAAATTTTTCAAATTTTTTATAAAAAAATTAAAACAGCCATACACGACTCCAATGATTTTATTTATTTATTTTTAAAATATGTAAATAGAAAAACAAAATTATAAATATAAGCTTTAATATCATAATATAAGCGTTTTGTAAAGTATTATCATGTTGATAAGTTAGAATACCCAAGTTTATTGGTAATTGTTGGTAAATATATCACAAATATTAAATAAACATGTTTTGAATAAATTAATTCAATTTTTTTACGTCTTTTAAAATAAAAATAGTGTGACTAGGTAATAAATTAATTCAACGTATTTATATTATTTGATTAGATAGTTTCTTTCTAATTGAGTAGCAAGTAAAATAAAATAAAATCTAAATTATCATAAACAAAATTTATTTATGATTGGTGGTTTAATTTAACTTTAAAAAAAAACTTTACTAATTTTTATTTTGATTATTTTTTAAAATTTTAATAATTAATTTGTGCAGTTTTTTTATTTGATCTATATTATTATTTTCATCTCCTTTAGATTTTTTTTT
The DNA here is from genome assembly GCA_031304145.1 of Cardiospermum halicacabum. Classification (NCBI taxonomy): domain Eukaryota; kingdom Viridiplantae; phylum Streptophyta; class Magnoliopsida; order Sapindales; family Sapindaceae; genus Cardiospermum; species Cardiospermum halicacabum. The sequence goes on along the minus strand of JARJHC010000019.1, from coordinate 2,031 downwards.
ATTGAAAGTTTAGTATGATTAATATCAAATTATTTAGTGACATAGGCTGTGTTTGGTCATTATAGCGTTTTTGATAGCGTCTAGGGTTTTTATAGCATTTAGAGTTTTTTTAAAGCGTTTAGTGTTTTTAAGTAGCGGTTAGTGTTTAGTATTTTAGCTAGTATATATATTTTTTATAAAAATTGTTTGGTAAACTAGTGTTTTAATTATTTAAAAAGTTAAAATGACGTAAAAGGACACGATATTAAAAGATAATTATTGTCAAATTTAAAATATGACTTTAGAATAAAATAAATTTTTTAGTCAATAAATAAAAATAAATAAATAATATATCTATAAAAATAAACTTTTTATTTTTATAAAAAATAAATATTTAATTTATTGTAAACAAAATTAAGATAATTAGTAAAAAATAATTATTACAAAATAAATTAATAAAAAAATAAAATAATTTTAAAATATGAATAAGGATAATTTAGGAAGAATTTTTAAATACTCTAACTTAAACTCTAAACGTTGGTCTGAGCAACGTTTTTAAAACTCTCTGAAAAACTCTAATTGGTAGATTATAAGCTGTTCAACAAACAAAGATATTAAATAGTCTTAGAGTTTTGATTGAGTCAAAACACTAAACTCTTTAAAAAACGCTTGCAACAAACACAGCCATAAACTATGTTGACAAATAAAATAATATTAAAAAATAATGTCTGAGAGATATGAATCAACTTATATAATAAAGTTTAAGTTAAGTAATTTTTTTCCTTCAATAAAAAATTTGATTATAATAGTTTTTGTCTTTTCTTCTCTCTTTATATTTTATTTTTATTATATTAAACAACTGAAAATACATATGCATCCTGCAAATATTGAATTTATAATTTAATATCCTAAATTCTCCGCAACATATCTTTTCAAACAATTATCTAAATGACCAACCTATCTCTATTAATTACTAACTAACTAATAATTAATAGAGTTGGAGATTGTGGTGGCTATTGAGTTTTTTTTAGAAAGTATTAAGAGCTTAGTAGGGATGGGTAAACTAATGAAATAATTATTAAGAGCCCATGCTCTTAAAAATTAAGAGATCTCCTGTTTGGATCCCTATATATAAATTTTATCTTTTAATTTTAGACTATCAATATTAACACTCATTCCGATTTGTGTTTACACCCCAATTATGCTAAAGTTACCATATTATCCTTATCTTAAAAAATATTTATATTAATTATTAAATATATTTAATATATAATAATTTAAAAAATTATATAAATTTTATTATTACATAAATAAATAATTTTATTTATTATATAAATTATAAAAAAATTATATTAAACTGATATACTTTTTATAAATATTTTCTTATTTATAATATAATTATAGTTATTTTTTAAAGTAGATTATTATAATTATTTTTTAAAAATAATCAAATAAATATATATAAAATTTTAATATAATAAAATAATCAAAAGTAATATAAATTAATTAATATAAAAATAAATAAATAAATAAAATATTTATATATATTTAATATATTATTATTTATTTACTTAAGTAGGTTGAGGTCAAACCTGGACGTTTGGAAAAGATTTTAACATATGAGGTGTATAAAAAAAATTTGGGATGACAAAATCACCACTCTTAATTTTATCTAAACCAACCTTACTAACAAATGAATATAATATATTTATAAATTTTATTTTATAATATTATATAAAATAAAAATAATATATCTCGCGCTTTGCGCGAGCCAACTTATTAATTATAATTATATGAGTCCATTTGATTTCTAGGCCATGAAAAGTTTACTATACAATTATAGGCCATTTTTGAAAAGTTTACAAAACTAAAACTTTGATTTTTACTCCATAGGCCAATCACAGTTGTGAGCGTAATTCACAGACTGTGAGCATAATTCAAAACATTTGTGGATTGTAAAGTTTCATGGGTATTTTGGAAAACTTGACATATGGAGTAAAAACTAAACTTTTAAAAGCCCATTTTTGTATATTTTTCAAAACAGACCTATAC
>JARJHC010000018.1:0-54968 GCA_031304145.1 Cardiospermum halicacabum | reverse complement strand
TAATGGATGATATTTGTGTTAATATTTTTGTATTTGTTGATTAATTCTGCTGATTGAATTTGTTAATGGTTGTTTGTTTCAGGGTTCAGAAATATCATTCATAGTACTACGTCTATATGGCTGAAGAACTAGTAAGAATTACATATTTGATTTTCCTTATTAATTTAATACAGTTTGATAGATTGTCAGTTTAAAAGCTCCGTTGTTGATGTAATGTTTGTGATTTAATTTCAGACAATTGTTGAAGGTACATCTAGTTGGGAATACATATGGGGAGAACCCAGAGTTATTACGAAGTAGAAGATTAACAATATTTGCAGGCTAAACGAGCTAGTTGATATGCTTAACGGTCCAGTGCGCCGATATAAGCTTAAAAGGTTCATCAAGAAGTCGCCTTTCCGTCAATTTTTTGAATTGTTGGAAAGATTTGGTTTTAAAGACCAAATATTCCATGGGAAGTTAGTATTACGGGTCCTTGCAGTTGAAGTAAGATTGGAAAATCAACCCTCAGAAGAAATGTGGTTTTCAGTTGCTGGGGCGCTTCATCGATTCGGAAAGCAGGAGTTTGCTCTGGTAACTGGGCTGAGATTTGGCAAGTTAGGGGAGTCAGATTTAATGTTGGAGAAGCAACCACTACCAAAAAGAAATATATGTACCAGACTTTGGCCCAAGAGACAGGGACATGTAAATGTTCTAGATGTTATGAAGTTGTTAAGGGGGAGGAGGTTAGATGTTGAAGATGTGGAAAGATTGATAATGGTAGTGACGATGCACATAGTACTACTGGGTTTTAGGGAGAACAGGGTGGTTTCGAAACTGCTATGGGGTTTGGTAGACAATATGTATAGGTTTAAAAGATTTGCATGGGGTACATATATTTTTTCAAAGACTCTTGTTGAGTTAAAGGGTTTGATGACTAGGGATCTGTTGGATCACCCAGTCAGAGGAAGGACAGCAAGAGGATGTTTATTTGCGTTTATGGTAAGTCGTGCACAATACATTTCCATAATCAGTGAATGAATTATGCCTGATCGATATTTTTCTCCTTTTTTTTTAGTGGTGGATAATTGAAGCTTTCCCTCATATGAGGGAGATTCCAAAGGCTAGGGAATTTAAAAGGAATCCTTTATTAGAACCAAGGTGTATGAGATGGTCGCTAGATGAGGTTGGATGAAAGGACTTTGATGAAGCTATGCAGGTTTAGTCAAGTTTGGTTTATTTATTGTTATATATGTTATTGAATTTTGCTAGTGGATTGTAAAAGTTCGAAATGTTTTAGGTGAGGGGTGAGCAAACGCTTGAACCGTCCAATGATGAGAAAGAAAGTTGGTACATGAAGCATTTTTTAGCAAATGCTGAATTCACAATTGATCCAGATTTATTGGGAGAGGATATTGCAGATGAAGAACCATCTACTGATTGGGAGCCTTTGGTTGAAGGTGAATCAGATGATGGACGACTGCCTTCATCAATAAAGTGTACAAAACAAGGTCGCAAAGGTGCATCAATCTCCAATTTTAATGACTGTCAGGTAATATAAGTAGTATTGATGGACAGCGGTTAATTTATAGCTATTTTATTAGGGTGTTTAATTTAAAAACTAATGAGGATGGTATTGTCAAACCAAATCAAGAGGGCATGGATCAACAATGTGGTAGTGATGAGCATTTTGACGCGAAGGAGTTGGAGGATAAATGGTGGAATCAAATACTTGACTGGAAGAGAGAACAAGACAAGAGATGGAAGGTTCAAGAACAATGGAATATAGAACAGGAAGAATTTCATTGGATTCAACTAGGTACTGAAGTTGATAACCAGCTAAGATTGCAAAGATTGGAGGAAAATGATGGAATAGTAGGGTCTTCGTACACTCCATTTCAAGATAGATTGAACGAAGTTGAAAGGGTTTATCATGGCAAGAACGTAGGTAATTCAGAAGCAGTTGAAGAAGCTGAGACTATTGATGGTGTTGTAAATAAAACTGTTGTGGGACAAAGTCATGAGGTTGCTGGAGAAGAGAGGGTAGATTCTAGTAGGGATAAAAATACTGTAGGGAAAGATACAGATTCCTGCAAGGATTTAAAAGGCTTAGGTGCAGAGTGCAGAGATCGTGAGGCATATGTGGACACTGAAGAAGTAGGTAGTAAAGGTTGTAACAGTGTAGAGAAGCGAGGGTGCAATGAGGTTGAGGTGGAAACTGATAAAGAGAGAGCAGATATGAGGGAACATTTTGATGTTGATATTGGATATAAGGGTGTCTCCTTATATCACGATGTGGCTTTGAATGACGAAGGAGTCGATGTTAGAGGCGAAAGCAGGAAAGCAAAAAACGTTGTACAAAAAGGCGATGCAAATCTAGAGGTCAGAGTTGAGGAGATTTCAGAATCAGTTGATAGTAATTTTGATAGCATTGAAGGGAAAAAAGGCACAGGAGATGCTAGTAAGATGGTTGGTGAGGTATATTGTAATCCATATGAATCATCAGTAACCTTATTATGTTTGAAAAATGTATAATATTAAATATATGATTTCAGACCCTTAATATATTTATGGTGTATAGCATCTAAGTCCACCGAGAAGTCATAGATTTGGAAAGAAATCACCGTATAGAAGAACCCCGTATACAAGAAGTGGTCGAAAGGGGAAGAAAAAAGAACAGAAGAAAGTAAAAAAAGTAGAAGACGACAGTCAACTGAAGGGAAAGCGAAAGGTGCCGGAGCCTTCAAATGATGATGATGATGAGGAGGAGGAGTGTAAGTTCGTGGGAAAGAAATCTGCTCCTAAATTGAAGAAGGCTGTTTATGAGTGGCCGGCCGAGAATGTTCCTGTCCGCAAAGCGTTGTTGGAAGATCTAGTTGGGTCTGTCATTCCCTTGCTTGTACGTACAGTCGTCAGGACTCATGTAGAAGAACCATTATTATTGCAAGAATTTCTAACCGGCGACAGTGTAATAAAGTAAGTAAGGTTATCATTGCACACGTAAAACATACTTAGCTTTAATATAATTTGGTAGATTAAATGATATTATGTTTACCATAATATGCAGGAGGTATATATCTGACAACATATACCTTAATCCAATGTGGTTGAATGCTTTATTGGATGTGTTCGAATGGTTCAGGGGTGACGACATTAACATATTTGTCATGCAATGAAGCGGGATTTAAAAAGTTTAATTCCAGATACAATAGGGGTGGTGGGAAGTACCTTTTATTTGAAGGTGCCCGGCATGTGTGAAGTATGTTTGAAGAGCATGAATGGTCTGAAGTCATTCGGAGGAGACAAATATCTAGAAAGTGTTATGTTGGGGGAGGGCAATGAAGAGGACATATGTGAACCTTAGGAAAATTTATCTTATGTGAGTTATGTTGTGCTAGTTTAAAATTTTTGAGTCACCATATATACAAGTGTTTATTAAATTGTCTAATATGATGTTTGCAGGTTGTCTTCCCAACTAATGTTTGGGAAAGCCACTGGATTACTACCTTATTGGATTTGAATATCGAACGTGTCATCTTAATCGATCCAATGGCAGACAGAAATAGGGAGAAAACCCTCCCTAATAGGTGTGCATGCATATCGTACATCGTCCCAAGGTTGTTGAAGGCGATAGATTTTTACAAATCAAGGGGTGTCTTGCCAGAATGGAAGGATGGCATGTGGCTTGTCCTCTATGCCCATCCTGACCTCATACCCACACACCATGATTCGTAAGTTAATATGTGAGTGAATGAGTTGATTATATTACTTTAGGCTTATTAAGAGTTTTTGGTGATTACTTTATTTTGTAGGAATTCATGTGGCCCATATGTTTGTAAATTTATCGAAGATATTGCTTTGAAGCGGAGGTGTTGGACACTTTGCAAAAGGGACCCTGAATGGGCTGCCCCTTTGTGAGTAGACATTGTTCGAACCATTTTTCGGAACAGTTTACCAGTATAATAATTGGCCTTCCGAATGCTGGATATGTTCTGTGGTTTGGTTCTGTGTGATTTGGAATGAAAATCCTGGAAATTGAGACTTAGGTAAAGGTGGATAATTGATGTAGTTTGTATATTTGTTTGAAACTGGGAAACCTGAAGTTTGGCTTGTTGTAATGCATGATAATTACATGATATTGTATGTACTCTGTTTATCTATTTGTTGGTAACCCTGTGCAGTTTTCAGGATCTCCAATCTCTATGTATCGTTGTTGATTTGTGTGTGTTAAGATTGTTTACTAAGTTTCTTCGATTGTTGGAGAAGTTAGGTGGTTTGTTTCTTTTTCTGTATTTGGACAACCTGGAAATGGCTTCTTCTTATTTACTGTTTACAGCTGTTGTGGCCAGACAGGATGTGAAAGTGTTATTTCGACACAGGGTTTTACATCCTAGTATGCCAGATAGGTTGAAATTGTGTCTGTGATTGTGTCCAAAAAGTAAACATCATCTCAGAAAAATATGAGATCTGTTTCTTGGCACCTTTACAGTAGACAGCACAAGGAAATAACACACCATATTTGGTAGCAGTTCATAACACATAAGTTAGATTTGGTGGAAAGATACCACTAAATAACAGTATATTGAATAAGTTGAAGCCAGTTATGTTTGATTGAAATTAAATTCTATATTGTAAGTTATCAGAAAACAAGGTTCAATTAACATCGATTGCACAAAAATTGAAAACTGTATTGACAGTAATCAGAAAACAAGGTTCCATTGTCATTGATTAAAGTGAACATGAGGATAACTACCAACTAAGAGCATAAGCATATATAGCAGGGGGTTAAGGACAGATCAACAAAAATAACAAGTAGAGATATGCTGTCCTTGTCACAAAAAGTAATGTAGGACCAGCACACAAAATAAAACAAAACACACTTTCAGTGTCATAAAGGTTAACTAACAAAAGGTGTCCTGAAAACCCCTAAAATAGAACCTTCCAATTACTTGGACAGCCCTATAACCAAGGCACCTAACAGCACAGGGCCAATAATCCCACATGCCACCCATTTGAATGTTGTCTTTAACTTCTCAATCTCCATCTTAGTATTCGCTTGAATCCTCTCCTCAGAATCATGCAGATCCACAGTTCTTGCAACCTCATCACCTGTCTCCTTCAGCCCATGGATTTGTCTCACAATTTGAACCATGCGGTTGCGCATCCACTCATCTTGCCAAACATTGTAGCCACAATGGTAGTCCTGTTAGATTCATTTCGTCACTTTACCAATTATTCTTACAATAATTAAAAGACGAGGGGTAAACCACATTACCTTATTGCCACAAACCCAGTAGTAACGCCCTGCGAATAAACCGTCTTCTCTCACGCGAAGTCTTGGAACACATCCACAGTTGCAGTGATGGCCAGCAAGGAAATACTCGTCACATGAGTACATGTCAGAATCGTAACACCACTGTCTGAACTTTCGGTCTTCGATTTCATTACTGGATGTTGCAGTAGAGCTCATGGTTACAACGTCAGATTCGAAGTTTTTATGGGATGAGCTTGAAGTGGTGTTCTAAAATCGGCTTCACTATGAATTTATATGTGCCCTAACCATATTTAGGTTACATAAAGGTCCGGTTAAAAACACTTAATTACAATAAGGGCCCAAATTTAAATTATCGAAACAAGTTATGTCGTCACATAAAAATAACACATCTTCACATAGAATATCTCTTCGTCACATCACAATTATACTGTAGGTAAGTAAGCCTTAATCAGCTAGTAATACTATCAGTGCTTCATATTAAAACAAATCTTCTTCACATAAAAATATACCTTTGTCACACCAACGACCATAACAGTACCTCTTCACAGCGGAAAGAAGTAACACCCTTCATAAGAAAATATGTAACCTTCACAACACTAAGTAACTGTGTCACAAAAATGTTATAATGAGACCTCTTATCCATAGTTTGAAAATGGGAACTTATCATATCTTCTCAACAAAATAAATCCTTGTCACAGGAAAAAAACCCTGTGTCACATGACTTTACACAACATGTCTTAAAGGAAAATTAAAGGCATTTACTGTAGAAAAACAAATAAACCCTTCACATGAAAATTTATCACCTTCACTTATTTATATAACTGTGTCACAAGACTGTTATAACAGGACCAATGACCAATGACATATAATTTGAAAATGGGAACTAATCATTTCTTCACAACAAAATAAATCATTGTCATAGAGAAAAAACCCTGTGTCACATGACTTTACACAACATGTCTTAAAGTAAAATTAAAGGCATTTACTGTAGAAAAACAAATAAACCCTTCACATGAAAATTTGTCACCTTTACTTATTTATATAACTGTGTCACAAGACTGTTATAACAAGACCAATGACCCATAATTTGAAAATGGGAACTAATCATTTCTTCACAACAAAATAAATCATTGTCACAGAAAAAAAAACTCTGTGTCACATGACTTTACACAACATGTCTTAAAGTAAAATTAAAGGCATTTACTGTAGAAAAACAAATAAACCCTTCACATGAAAATTTGTCACATTCACTTATTTATATAACTGTGTCACAAGACTGTTATAATAGGACCAATGACCCATAATATGAAAATGGAAACTTATCATTTCTTCACAACAAAATAAATCCTTGTCACTTAAAAATTTAACTTCATCAAGCACCACCAACTACTATTACCCTTCACACCCGTCACATTCCTCCTTCACACCCTTCACATGTCACATAGTGTCCTTCAGATAAAATATCAACCCCTTCACCTAAGTATAGAAAATTAAGTAATCTGTCATCTTTAATGTAAACATGTTGAGTAATGTTAGGATCTTCATAATATAAGTTCAAATGCTTTAAACTTACCGTTACCTTTACATAGGTTATCTTTGAAGATTAAATTGAACATATAACTTATACTTATTGAATAAGTACTTGTTTGTAGCTTCATCAGATTCCTTGAATAGATAAGTGATATTATCAATTCTTACTCACATGGTTTAAATTTTACGTGACTTTAAATTTACAAGATCACATAATAAATAGGGTTGTAATCACAACATTTAAAGGAGTAATACATGAGACCGTGGTGTATGCCTTAATTATAAATGGTTTTACAGTGTTATTAAGAATATCGTACCTTATTCAAAACCATTGAGAAGTTAATTAAATAGGAACTTCATTATGAGAATTAACATTTTAACAAGTACTGAGATTTAACAACCCGACACTAGTTCAAATACCATATTTAGATATGACATCCACGTTTTTTAATTTAATTTTCCAAAACTGTGTCGTTTTTTATTTTAATTTTCCAAAACGGCGTCGTTTATAGGAGTATTGAAACCCAAAACCCATTACCGTTGAGATGCATTGAATTAACCCTAACCACACCAAATAAGTGGGTACTGGGGGAAGAAATCACTTTCTGATGCGTTTGCAATTCCATAGAACTAGATTTTGCGTGTGCCGTGAGCACAATGGAAGGACTTAAATCTCGTAAAGGTACGACTGCATTCACTTAATGCTACATCTTTTATCCAAAATATATGTTCCCTTATTGATTGGCTTGGAGTGTGTCTAGGGTTGGGGAAAAAGGATAAACATGGATAATATATTTTGAGTAGTTATTGGTTATCTGTTATGTCATGTTGGTTTACACATTAATCGAATTTATTCCATTTATGATTTCAAATGATTATACCCTAATATAGAATACTTACTTACAGTTTTGGAAAAGAGTGAGAAGACTTCGAAGAATAGGAAATCATGTGGGAAAAAAGGAAACGATGCTGGAGAAACATCAAGAGATGCTAAAGAGGACAAGAAGAGGAAACACGGAGGTGGTAGTGGAGGTGCCAATCATCCTCCAGGGCCACCCAACGATCTGAAAATGAAATTTATTAAGAATCTTAAAATTATTAAGGAAGAACCAATAACACTAAAGGAGTTGGAGGACACACCTATTCCAACTCAAGCAACGGAGATGGGTTGGAGGAAATTAGTTATAACACCACCGGAAATTAACTTGAGCATGGTGTACGAATTTTATTATAGGGTCAAAGCGGAGACATTCAGATAGGAGGGTGTACTAGTACGGGGTGTACGCGTTTCATTCAACCCACAAACGCTAAACAATTTCTTCCAGACCGAACCCCTAGTACAGCATAATTCTGGGTTTCCACCAAATGAAGACTATTAGGGGAATATATCTACAGCAGTAGCAGAAGAGCTCCGCTATTACCCTATTGGGAGATGGAGATGCGGGCAGCAAAAAATAGATCACAGAGAACTTAGTGGATGCCTAGTTTTTGGAATGTCTTTGTCAGTAGGGCTTTTTCTCCAAGACTACAACACCAAACTCTTTGTAAAGACCATCCATTCATAACCCTGTGCATCAATCGAGCTGAAAAAATGGATGTTGGGGTGATAATGTGTAGGAGTCTTGAATGGCATGTAACAACAGCGAAGCAGATTGTATTTCCAGCAACAATCACATCTTTATGTCGCCTTGCAGGTGTCTAGGCCAGAGATGACGATCACTACCTACGTTCTGGGACAGCACTCGGAGCTAGGGCGTATAACAAAATAGCACTATCTAGAGGGGAGCCAAGAATATGGGCCGCTGATTACGAGGTAGATGTAAATTCAAATGATGAGTACACAAAGGTAGATACAAATTCAAATGATGCAAATTTAACAATATGCTCTTCCCAATGTGCAATGTGTGCCTTGACCGCATCTGTAGTCGATGTGTCCAGCTTTGCTACCGATGCACTCTGAGTACTAAACCATATCTGAACCAAGCCTCTTAGAAATTCATGTGCAGCCGTTATAGGAAGCTTCTGTGCTAGTAAAATCACTTTGTTTAGTGACTCCGCGATTCCGGTAGTCATTATAGCCCACCTTTTCCGTGGACTGAATGCACGAGACCATTTTTCCTTCCCAAGCTTAACTAATTCAGCATGCATCTTTGGACAAACAGTTCTAACAATTTCTAATAAATTAGAACACTCATCTTCCTTGTAAGAGTAAGCTGCATTCCATAACAACTCTGTCACATAGGTTTTTCCTTTACACAATTTTCCAAGATTATTCTTCAAATGAAAATAACAATTTACATGAGGAACATCCGGAAACACTTCTTTCATGACCAAACCAATGCTCTTACCCCTATCGGTAACTAAGAGAAGATCATCCGAAGCACCAATTGCCACACACAATTTTTAAAGAAACCATGTCCAACTCGCCACATTTTCTTTTGGGCCAAAACCAAATGCGACCGGATATATACCGTCAGAACCGTCGAGGCCCATTGCAGTGAATATTACACCTGTAATCTCCCCCTTTAACTGTGTCGCATCCATAGCAAGCACCGGTCGGATGTAACTTTTAAAACCTGTTATGCATTGTCCCAACGCAAAAAAAAAAGAGTACATAAAATTTCCTTCACTATTCGTACGAAGGACTGTAACCGTACCCAGGTTTGTCAATTTCAGCATATGGAGGTATGAAGAAATATACTTCCACGAGTCCTTATAACTACCATAAGCAGCGGATTGTGCATACTTTAAAGCTCGCCAGGCTTTGGTATATAGTAAGTTGACGACCCATCTGGCTCGTACCTCGCTGAGTATGGTTTCTGCACTGAATTTTGACCCCGCCACATGTGATGAAAAAAATGAACCGATTACCCTTGCAGTCACCGTCCTTCTCTCCGCTCTATCAAGATCACAAAGACATGAGCACTCATTATTAAAATAAGTCACATACCACAACGGAGAATCTACATTGGGTTTTCTAGCTCTAAATCCAAATTTACAACCTTTATACTTCTCCGTGCAATATACTTCATATATCTTTTTATTTGACCGCATCACATGGAGGGAAAGTTTATTCTCAAGTGCATACCTGCCTATAGCAATATTCAAATCTTTCTTATTTTTAAATAGAGTATCCTGCATTAAACCATATCTTTGATAGGAGGTAGATAGCGCATATACACTGGGCTCAGCAAAACCGTATTGATTGTTAAGTGCAAGCTCCCAAATAGGGTGATTACCCATTGTTTCACTCTCCCCACTCTCACCACATACATTTATATCCCTATCCACACCATCACTTCCTATACACTCGGAATCACTCAATCCCTCTTCACCATAATTCATTGTACTATTGTCGCCATCAACATCATCACCATAATTAAATCGCGCATATGAATCGTCCACAACATCTAACAACTGGGCTTGGTTCATCGCCCGAACATCGTCATCATTACAAAATTCTACTACATTGTCCAAATTTATCTCCCTATTAATGTGATTTCCCTCACAAGCCAAATTTCCAACACAAAATAAGTTTCGATTACGATCATTCACCTTCCTCAAACCTACTTCTTCCACATTCTTTTCCACAACTTCTACAAATATTTCAATAGGCTTGTGAGACTTCACATAACCCATACAATCCTCATAATCCATCCTAGTATTTCCTACGCCCCGAACCTATTCATATCAATACCCCTTTTAGCTGCGGCTTTATTAATTATTTCTTTCAACGTCACATCTTTCCTACACATTGCACCGGATAGAATACAACCACTATAATTGTTGCCATCCCAAACTCCATCGTAACAAAACATAACCCCAGTAAAACACATTTATTACTCACTACAATTCCTACAAACATACAACTAATGATATCATTGATCAACCACTACCACCACAACCTGCATTACAATAACAAACAATATTGTCACCAAATGCACTAAATATCCAAATCCCAACTATATACACCATTTCATCTACATTTCATACCATCAATCAACTTTTAACAACCACTACAAATACACCATTATATCACAAATTTAAAGCTTATTCTATGCCTATATATCAATGAAGAAATAAACCCAAAACAAGTTACCATTTGTGGTGACTAATCTATAAAACCCCAAAATCAATTGATGCACACTCTATCTAATACTACCACATTTACATTTACTTACTAAATAATACAAAACTACACAATAACTAACTAATGGAATCCATAATTACCAAATCTTTCACTACAAATAACAAACCCCAAAAACCATTTCATTATTTAGATTCTCATTTCTATAAAACCCTTTTCCATCTACATAAACCCTACGCGTAACTTTATAATCCACAACATTGCTATTACAAAAACAATAATAAAATTAAACTTCATGTGGTTAGAACTAACCTCAATTCTTAAATTCTCAAGCTTGAAGGCAATCTTCAAAGGAAGCAAGGAAGTAGTGTCAATTTTGTGAAGTAGAGAAATGGTGGAAACCAACCAAATACGGTTTTCAACCATGTGAGAGGGGGTTTGAAAAAACTAAATTTATATATGAGTATTATGGTAATGTAATAGTGCAAGTGAAGGGCTCTTTAGGTATTCTAGATTTTCTTCCATGTTCTAATTCTAACATATTTAATTTTTAAATGAAAAGGGTAAAATGGTCACAAAGGGCCATTGAATAAAATCTAAAGTTTAGAAGGCTTATTAACTTAAGTAAAGATTCGGAGGCTTATTAACTTAATTCCAAATTTTAAAGTGCTAGTTATGAAACTATCCCTTATAATTATTATATTTTATATTTTTATACCTGTATTTAGTATTATTTGTAGAATAATATTTTTTAAATAATTAAATTAATTTATTTTTTATTAAATTAAATACGGTTAACACCGCACACTAATTTAAATAATATTATACTTTTTCAAATTTTATTTTTATTTTTAATTAATCAATATATTTTTAGTTAGTTAATATTTTAATTTAGGATGTTTTAATTCAATTTATATTTTATATGATTATATTTAAATTAAATATTTTTATTTTAAATAAAATATATTTTTTAATTAAAAAAATTACTAAGAATAAAACTGTAAAATAAGAAGTGATAGGTTGCGGTATGATGATGTGGTATTCACCAATACCATTAATTATTATTTTAATTTATACACACACTACAAGGTGGATAAAAGGTAGGTATAGGTCGATAAAATAATTAAGTGTTGATTTCATGAGATTATAAATGTAATATATTTAACTTTGAGCTATTTACATAATTTAGATATAATATATATATATATATATATATTTTGGTGTAATTTGAAGCCAGGCTAACTCATTATCGTACTTTGTCTCGATTAACAGTTGAGTTAGTCGTTAAAAAATAACTAGTTGAAGTAATTATTTTAACGCAAAGTCTTGGGTGTTTTTGAAAAACAATAAATTATTGTGTTTAAGAAAAACACACGTGCGAATTTACTTTCTTTCCTGACATCGGTCCTTTTCTTTCCGATGACGCACGTTTCGATTCGCTAAAAAGCCTTTCACCCTTACGTCTTTACTTAGAGAAGTCACTCGCGGAGCTATTCCCCGGTTTCATTGGCTATCGAATCAACAAGGGTTCTAAAATAGGAAAGACTACGTGATAAAGGATGGCTGGCATTCATCAGTACGTGGAGTCAAACGTATCTGTACAATACAATGTTGCGTAGGTAGACTGATTCTTGTAGGTGACTTTATCTAGTGGTTGAGAGGCAGTTACTACCAACTTCTTTTTTTTGTAGTCTAGTAGATCTACATGTTCCAGTGGATCTCAAGTAGGTTTGATTTGTATTCAGCAACAGAAAGAGGTGAAGCCGCTGTATCGACGAGAGGTGATAGAGCTGCACCAGCGAATCGGGAAAGTAATCTGACAATACTCGTTCCACTTTCTACTATAAGATATTGGAATTAAGGCTACTATAAGATATTGGAATTAAGGGGTTGTTATAAATTACATGCACAAATAATAAATTCGCAGGCACAAACAATAACCACACAGGTACATATTGCATCTCAACAGATATATATATATGTATATATATATATATATATATATATATATAAGAATTGAACAGACACGGATACAAAAATCACAGGTACATATAATAACTACGCAGACACAAACAATAACCACACAGGTACATATAGCATCTCAACAGATATATATATATATATATAAGAATTGCCAGACACAGATACATGAAATACAGGCACAGATAATAACCTTGTAGACACAAAATACAACCAAACAGGTACATATAACATCTCAACAGATACACAAAAAACAACCAAACAGTTTTCTCACCAGGAATAGTTTCACACGTGTGAAACTTGTAACACAATAAAATAGTGTGTTACATGTAACACCTGAGACACTCTCTTATTTTAAATAAGTGTTTCGTAAGATCAATGAGATGTTGAAGTAACTATTACATGTAAAATGACGTAAAAAGTTAATGTATTATTTTATTTTTAATTTTATTTTATTTATAGTATAAATATTTATTTACTTATATTTTTAATTAAAAATATTATAGTGTATTCATCCACTAATTAAAAATATATAATATATATTTATTTAAAAAAATAACTACCATTTTTAATAACAACTAATAAATTAAAATAATAATAAAATTATCATTATTTATACAAAATAAAATATTATGTAAAACTTACATTATAATCACGTTTAAAGTGTATATTAAAAAAAACTATTTTTTTATATTAATATATTTTTACAATAATTAAATTGAGTAAGAATAGAATGGTTAGTAATACATAATTAAAAAGAGTTAATTCGAAAACCACCCAAATTTGGTAATATTTTACTTTAAACATCTGATTTTAACCAAGCACCCGCACAACCACCCAAAACGAAAACCGCTAGTGATTTTGGTGAGGTGTGTGTGTCGTTTTTTTTTTATTTTTAAGTTATTTTTCATAATTATTTAGTTTTAATAATTTGTAATTTTTTATTTAATAATTTCAGTAAATTTTAAATATTTTATTAAATAATTTAAATAATATTTTATTTTTTATTTTCAATTTTCCCTTAACTAAAAAAAAAGTTTTATAATTTTAAAAATTTTAATTCATAAATTTTAATAATTTATAATTTTGATTTATAACTTTTATGTTTTATATATTTTTAAATTTTTTTAGTTTATTATTATTTTTAAATAGTTAATAATTTCTTAATTTCAATTTTTAATTTCACTAAAGTACACCTAGTATCAATAATTTTTAAACTTTTTAATTCTTTTATTTAATTATTTGAAAATTTTTTGTTTTTAACCTTAAATTTTTAATTTTATACATACAATAAAAAATTATGTAATTTAAATTATTTTTAATAAAAAATTGAGTTTTATTTTTATGTTTATTTTTTTCTAAAATAAAATAACTATTAAATATATCAACAATTTTTTAATTATTTTTAATTTTAAAAATTTTTATTTATTGATATTTATTTTTAAAAACCTATAAAATTATAATACAATAATAATATATATTTTTTTGAAAATTTCAAACATACCTATAATCAAATAATCTCTAGCTGTAGGTTTTAGTAAATTAGAAATTAAAATTAAAAAACAATTATTAAAATTTATTTAACCTAATATTTAAAAATTATTAAATCTACACAATAATTTTTTTAACTTAGTAAATTTTAAAAATAAAAATTAAAACTAAACTATACAAAAATTTAATTTAGCTTAGTAAACTTTTAAATTTTTTCAAATAAAAATTATTAAATAAAATACTTAAAATTTAATTTAATTATTGAACCAAAAATTTAATAATTATTAAAATTAAATAATTATGAAAATCACTTAAAAATACAAAAACACCTGCACTGGACCAAAATCACTAGTGGTTTTGGTGGCAGTGGTTTTGGTTTTAAGTGGTTTCGGAGTGATTTATTAAAAATTTGCAAAATCAAATCAAACGCTAAAAATAAAATATTTCAAAATTGGATGCTTGTTGGAATCAATCCAATTTAAAAAATTACTTCAAATTCCAAAATTTTCAAATCACTTAATATATATTAAAAAATAAATAATAATACAATAAAATAAAAAACAGAGTTACTGCACCTTCAAATCAGGGTAAATTTCTGTACGAAATCAAACGAGAATGTACAGGATTAAAATTGGCAATTAAGCAATCTTTAAAGTGCATTCCTTCGACAATGGCAGTTGACTGTCTGGAGATGACGATATTGTTGGTACAGAAGTGATCTATGGGTTTTTGCACTATCAAATCACATTTATACGGCATGATCTATGGGTTTTTGCACATGCCGATCAAAAATAATAATTCTTAAATAATGAATAAGTCAGCTAAATTAACAAGATTAGATTTCCCCATTAAAGTAGCACGCAACCTGGAGCCAGTGAATAAGTACTAAGCTGCTCAATAAAAGAAGTTTGCAATCACATCATACACGCGTTCTCATTCATCAGTCTGACTTCAAATGGACATTAAGCAGTTTTTGTCTTCCAAATTGAATATCGATTTGGGGTACCATGAATGGTACAATGGAAGCGATGAGGCGGTCAACTGTTATGTATGCAATGGAAAGATCTCTGGGCCTGCTTATGTCAACGAGATTCATAAATGGGCTGTGCACAAAACATGCGGCGAATCGCCAAGTGAAATCCAACACCCACTCCATCCTCACCACAATTTATATGCTGATCCCGTTAATGATGATGAAACTTTTCAGAGAAAGTCTACGGCTTTGTCATTAAATCACTTTTGTGTTTTGTACGTCAATGTCAAGGTTTTTAGTAGCCATTTCAGCCACCTGCAGCAACTATCAAATGGCTGTATGATATTGTTCTTTGTATGTTTTAGATGAATATGTTTTATCTATTGGTTTATGACCAACTTAGATTTGTAAGAGTCTCTATATTAGCCTATATGTATCAGCAGAATTGTAGAACATATTTTCTCTGAGTCGTTATTCTAATATTTTTACTCTATTATGTATCGAGTTATTTTTGCTAGGAATCACCTAACTCTATAGTTTATTGGCAGTAAGTTTTTCATTTCTCTACAGTGGTATCAGAGCCCCTTAAGGGACCGTGAAGCTGATTTGTGATTTCATTTGAGAGTTTAAACACTTAAGGTTGAGAGTTTAAACACCATGAGTGAGCAAGGATCTAGTAGTAGAGGTGGCTCAATTCCAGTCCCCAGATTTGCAGGAGAAAATTTTCAAATTTGGGCTGTTAAATGTAGTCATATCTGAAGTCATTTGGGTTATGGGAATTTGTAGAAGAAGACAAGGAGGTTCCATCTTTGAGAGCAAACCCTACCATTGCTCAAATCAAAGACCATGAAGAGAGGAAGCAGAAGAAGGACAAGGCAGTGACATGTCTACATTTGGCCTTGTCTGATGATGTCTTTACCACCATTATGCATCTAGAGAATGCTAAGCTGATTTGGGATGAATTAAAAGAAAGGTATGAGGGAAGTGACAGAGTGAAGGCAGTTAGACTCTTAACACTCAAAAGAGAATTTGAAATGCTTAAGATGGAGGAGGATGAAACAGTCAAGGACTATTCCTCAAAATTGTCTTAGCTAGTGAATCAAATGAGGCTCTATGGTGAGGCAGTTGATGATGTGAAGGTTGTAGAGAAGATGTTGATAAGCCTACCTGAGAGGTTAGAAGCCAAGGTAACTGCTATTGAAGAGTCTTGCAACTTGAATGAGTTGTCAATTTCAGAACTGCTGAGTAAACTGTAGGCTTAGGAGCAGAGATTTTCCATCAGAAGTGATGAGCAGGTTGAAGGAGTATTCTTTGCAAAACAAAAAGGGAAGAAGTCTGATGTCAAAGATTACAGAAAACAGTGTAACAACAAAAAAGCTGAAGATCAGCCTGTCCAAAACAATGGAGCATCATCAGTGCAAAGAAGCAAGTTTCCACCATGTGATGCTTGCAAGAGAACCAACCATTTATCAAGAGACTGTAGATATAAAGGAAAACCCTAATTTCGGTGTTATCATTGTAAGAAATGGGGACATCAGGAGAAGTTCTGCAAGCTCAAACAAAGTCAATCACAGAATGCTCAACCATCTCAGCAAGCAAACTACATTGGTGAACAGTCTCAAACTGGTGATCACTTATTTATGGCTACACACAGCAGTATCTCATCATCAAAATGAGCAAGGTACATAGATAGTGGCTATACAAATCACATGGCAAAATATGGGAGTCTCTCCATCTCATTACACAACTCAGATGATACCAAGGTGAAGCTTGGTAATGGAGAAGTAGTCCAGGCCATAGGAAAAGGTACTATTCAAATTCAAACCATTGATGGCCTTAAATATATTGATGATGTGCTGTTGATTCCTGATTTGGATTAAAATTTGCTTAGTGTAACTCAATTGGTTAGGAAAGGTTACTCATTCTCATTTAAAGATAATTGTTGTGTTATATTTGATGAAAGTGGCAATGAGATAGTTAAAGTAGAGATGAGTAACAATAGCTTTCCATTGAAGTTAGAGAATATCAAACATACTGCCTTAGCTACAAAACTTAAAACCTCTAGTGTATGGCATAGAAGACTAGGGCATTTTAATACATCCTCATTAAAGTATTTGAAAGCTTGTGATATGATTGAGGATTTGCTGATGAGGATTGGGTGAGATGGGGTGTGTAGTTTATGCCAATTTTCATGAAAACCATTCCCTAAAAGAGCATTTAGAGCTAAGCTGATTCACACTGATTTGTATGGTCCCATGAGTGTGTCCTCCTTGAATCAGAGTAGATACTTCATGTTGTTCATTGATGACCTGACTAGGTATGCTTGGGTGTATTTTCTGTCAAACAAATCTGATGCTTTCTTTACATTCAAGAGATTTAAATCCAGGGTGGAGAATGAGTCAGGATTGAAGATTAAGAAACTAAGATTAGATAATGGAGGAGAGTATACATCAACAGAATTCAATAAGTTCTGTCAAGATGTTGGCATCAAACATCAACTAACAATGAGCTATTCTCCTATACAAAATGGTATGTGTGTGCGAGGAAGAATAGGACTGTTATGGAGATGGCTAGATGTTTGATGGCTGAGAAGAAGTTGCCAAAACATTTTTGGGAAGAAGCTGTCAATGTTGCAGTCTATTTGTTGAATAGGCTTCCTACTAGGGCTGTTGAGAAACAAACATCATTTGAAGCCTGGTATGGCTACAAACCTTCAAGCAAACATTTGAAAGTTTTTGGTTCAACTTGCTATTCACATATTCCAGCAGCAAAGAGAACAAAGCGGGATGAAAAGGCTGAATTAGGAGTGCTTTTAGGATATAGATGCATCAAAAGGTTATAGAGTTTATAATATTAGAAGAAGGAAATTTGAAATCTCAAGAGATGTTGAAATTGATGAAGATGTTTTCTGGGATAGGGAAAATGAAGAGGTGAGAAGATGTATGTCAGAAAACTCACAAAGAGATGCTGAAATTGAAGTTGCAGGGCAAAATAAAATGAAGTCAGAAGTTGCAGAATCTGATTCTCCAGAGTTAAAGATAAAGACTCTTGCTGAAATCTATGAGAGGTGCAATTTTGTGGTGAATGAACCAACAACATTTGAAGAGGCTGCACAATATGAGGAGTGGAGACAAGCCATGAGAGATGAGATCTTTATGATTGAAAAAAATCAGACCTGGGAGTTGTCACCAAGACTAGAAAATAGGAAGGTTATCGGTGTTAAATGGGTGTTAAGAACTAAGCTGAATCCTGATGGTTCTATCTTCAAGCACAAGGCAAGGCTAGTTGTTAAAGGTTACTCTCAAATGGCAGGAGTTGATTATGGTGAAACATTTTCACAAGTGGCTAGACATGAGACTGTGAGGATGATTCTAGCCTTAGCTGCTCAGCTTCGATGGAAAGTCTTCCATCTTGATGTGAAGTCTGCCTTCTTGAATGATGTTCTGCAGGAGGAGATCTATGTAGACAGGCCTGAAGGCTTTGTGATAGTTGGTCAAGAAAACAAAGTCTACAAATTATCCAAAGCTTTGTATGGGTTGAAGCAGGCCCCTAGAGCCTGGTACAGCAGGATTAATGACCATTTTATGCAAAATAGTTTTAGGAGGAGCATGGATGAGCCAACCTTATATGTTAAGCAAGGTGCAGATTTTAAAAGGTTGATTATTTTACTTTATGTTGATGATATCCTTGTAACAGGTGATGATATTGAAGAAGTTGTCAAATTCAAAAAGAGCATGTTAAGCACTTTTGAAATGACAGACTTGGGAGAGATGAAATACTTCTTGGGGATAGAAATAACTCAATTAGAAGATGGCATTTTTGTGTCACAAACTAAACATGCTAAGGACATGCTAAAGAGGTTCAAAATGGAGTCTTCAAAACCTGTTTCGACACCTCTTGTTGTGAATATGAAGCTGTCTAAAGATGATGGAAGTGATAAAGCTGAAGCAAGTTACTACAGAAGCTTCATTGGGAGTCTTTTATACTTGACAGCAAGCAAACCTGATCTCATGTTTACTACTAGCCTACTTTCTAGGTTTATGCACTGTCCAAGTGTGGTTCATATTGCAGCTTGTAAGAGGGTGTTAAGGTATATCAAAGGCACCTTGAATTATGGCATTTGGTATGGCAAAAATAAAGTGAAGTTAGAAGGATATGTTGATAGTGATTGGGCAGGTTCTGAAGATGATTCAAAAGGTACTACATGGCTTGTTTTCTCCTTTGGAAGTGGAGGTTTTTGTTGGAACTCAACAAAGCAAGAAGTAGTAGCACAATCTTCAGCAGAAGCTGAGTACATTGCAGCAGCAGCAGCTTGCAATCAAGCTGCCTCGATCAGAAATATTTTGGTTGATTTAGGAATACAAGTAGATGAAACTGTGGTTATAAAATGTGACAATATGTCAGCTATATCAATGGCCAAAAATCCAGCTTATCATGGAAGAACAAAACATATTAAGGTCAAGTTCCATTCAATCCGAGAAGTTGTAGCAAATGGTGAAGTTGAAATTATTCATTGTGCTTCAATTGATCAAGTGGCTGATATTTTCACCAAGGCTTTGTCAACTGCTCAATTTGAAAGGTTGAAGAATAAGTTTGGAATGTCTCTCAAAAGTTTCAAGGAGGAGTGTTAATGATGATGAAACTTTTTAGAGAAAGCCTACAGCTTTCTCAACAAATCACTTTTGTGTTTTGTATGTCAATGTCAAGGTTTTTAGTAGTCATTTCTGCCACCTGCAGCAGCTATCAAGTGGCTGTATGATATTGTTCTTTGTATGTTTTAGATGACTATGTTTTATCTATTGATTTATGACCAAACTTAGATTTGTAAGAGTCTCTATATTAGCCTATATGTATCAATAGAATTATAGAACATATTTTTTGGAGTCCTCATTCTAATATTTTTACTCTGTTATGTGTCAGAGTTATTTTTGCTGGGAATCACCTAACTCTATAGTTTATTGGCAGTAAGTTTTTCATTTCTCTATAGATCCAAAAGGCCATGATTTCCAATGTAAGGAATGTTGAGAAAAACTGAACACTGAACAGAGATTTCAAAGAAAATTGAGCGTAATGCACTCTCTGCTTTACTGATATACTGCTTTTATTACTCAATGAAAGACTGATAACGTGCAGTGCCTTAATATAGGCTTTACATCAACTTATCTAATAAAGATTTTTGCCTATAATATTAGAAATTATTCAACTGCATTGAAGATAATGATTCAACAATAATAAAGATAAGAAAACATCCTGCAGACTCGGTATTTACTTTGAATCAGTTATCAATATGCCCTCTTGATTCAAAGTCGGATACTCCAAGCAGTGCTCTCAAATAGCAAAATCTCTCCTTTGATAAACTCTTTGTCAGTATATCTGCTACTTAGTCATGTGTATTGCAGTACATTAAGGAAATTTCATCTTCTGCAACTAGATTACGAATAAAATGGTAACGAAGATCAATGTGTTTTGTTCTGCTGTGATATGTTGGATTCCTAGTCAAAGAAATTGATGCTCTGTTGTCACATAATATCTCAGTTGCTCCTTTTTGCTTATGTTGAAGATCAGCTAACACTCTCCTTAGCCAAATAGCTTGACAAGCTGCTGAAGTTGCTACAATGTATTCAGCTTCTGAGGTTGACAATGCTATCGTAGCTTGTTTTCTTGAAATCCATGTAACTGCTCCAGATCCTAAAGTAAACACACTTGCGGATACACTTCGTCTATCATCCAAGGAACTTGCCCAATCACTATCCATAAATCGAACTAGTTTGAAATCACAAACTTTTGAGTACCAGATTCCATAGCTTATGGTTCCTACAATATAACGCAATACTCTCTTTGCAGCTCCATAATGATTCTTGGAAGGTTGTTCCATGAATCTTGAGATAACACCAACCGAAAATGCTATATCAGATCGAGTATGCGTCAAATAAATCAAGCCTCCCACTAAACTTCTAAACTGTGTAGGATCCACCTTTCCAGCACCATCCTTATGTTGTAACTTTTCATTGATGTTCATTGGTGTATCTGCTGGCTTGCTATTTAACATGCTGAATTTTTCTAATAAATCTCTGGCATATTTCCTTTGGGAGATAAAAAACCCATCTTCAGTTTGATGGACCTCAAGACCAAGAAAATAACGTAGCAAACCCATATCTGACATCTCAAACTTACTCATCATTTGTGTTTTGAATTCATCAATAAGAGAATTAGACAAACTCGTGTAAATGATATCATCTACATAAAGACAAACAATGATAAAGTCTTGATTAGTTTTCCTTTTGACGTATAAGGTGGGCTCACTTTCACTTATTATATATCCTTTGTCTTGAAAGTATCCATTAATCTTACTGTACCAAGCTCGAGGAGCTTGCTTCAACCCGTACAGTGCTTTCTTCAATCTATATACCTTTGTTTTATTGTCTCGTGATACAAACCCTTCTGGCTATTGAACATAGACTTCTTCATGTAGATCCCCATTTAAGAAAGCAGATTTGACATCAAACTGGTAAATAGACCATTGCAGTTGAACAGCCAAAGCTAAAATAATTCGCACGGTTTCAAAACGAGCTACTGGAGAAAAAGTTTCTTCCAAATCAATACCATGTTGTTGTGCATAACCTTGTGCTACAAGGTGGGCTTTATACTTCTGTATGCTTCCATCTGCTGCATATTTGGTTTTGAATACCCACTTCTATCCGATTGCATTATTGTCTTTTGGTAAGTCCACCAACTCCATGTTTTATTCTTTTCAATAGCATTAATTTCCTCCACCATTGTTGTCTGCCATTTTGCTTTTCTAACTGCATCTGAAAAATGTAAAGGGTCTGAAACTGTAAGAGCAAAATGACAAGATGCATAGATATCTGACCATGATCTATAAGTTCGTGGTGGTGTTTCAGTTGTGGAGTCCCCAGAACTGTCAAAGAATTTCTGCCTTCTGTTGAAGTTGATGAACTTGATGGGTTTGGAAGTTCTTGCCTTTCCTTTGTAGAAACTATAATAGGAATATAAGTCTCTTGCTGCTCCAAATTTTCTATTTTGGTCCAATTCCAGCTGACAGTCTCATAAAAAATAACATCCCTTAAATAAAAAACTTTGTAGTAATGGGATTGTATAACCTATAAGTCTTAGACTGCGTATAATAACCAGTAAAAATACATTTTTCAGATTTGTCATCAAGCTTTTGAAGAGCTTGAGAATTTACTAATGCATAACCAACACATCCAAAAACGCGCAGATGACTTACAGTAGGTTTCCCTCTGTGCCAAGCTTCATATGGGGTTCGATTCAATACAGCCCTTGTTGGTAAAAGGTTCAGTAAGTAAACAGATGCAGCAACAGCTTCTGCCCAGAATTCATTTGGAAGCCCCCTTGCTCGTAGCATGCTTCTTGCCATTTCCATGACTGTCTGATTTTTCGCTCTGCAACACCGTTTTGCTCGGGGGTGTAAGGAGTAGTTAACTCCCGATGAATGCCATTTGCCTCACAGTACATGTTGAATTCTTTGAACATGAACTTCCCTTCTCTGTCTGTACGAAGTGATTTAATATTATTGGCACCTTGATTTTCCACCAATGCTTTAAATTTCTTGAATTTGCTAAATGTTTCAAACTTATTTTTCAAGAAATATACCCAGCTCATACGACTAAAATCATCTGTACACAACAGAAAATATCTACTGCCCCCTAAAGATTCGGTTTGCATAGGACCACATAAATATGCATGAATGAGATCCAAGCATTGTGTAGCTCTTACAGCTTTACCAACAGGAAAAGATTTTCGAACTTGTTTTCCATGAATACTTCTTCACATAAATCAATAGAGCTAATTTTAGTGAGTCCAACAACCATACCTTTGTCGCTGAGTAATTTCAAGTCTTGCAAGTGAAGATGTCCATATCGCAAATGCCACAACGTTGATTGATCTGATGTAGTGGCAGCCAGAGCTAGTGTATCAATCTGTGTTAAATCCAATGGAAACATTTTGTTGGCAGTCATGTGGATCTGAATGCTTTTTCCAGATTTTTTATTTTGAATTGTGCAAGTACCATCATCAAATGAAACAGAATATCCAGTTGCAAGCAATTGACCCACACTCAACAGATTATAGCCTAAGTCAGGAACAAATTGTACATTAGGTAATAGGCTCACGTTACCAGTGCTGGTGACAATTTGGACTGTGCCTATTCCTTCAACCTGCATATCCTTTTTATTCCCAAGCTTCACCTTTATTTTTTGAGTGTCATCAAGGTTCTGAAACAAGGATTTTGTACCTGACATATGGTTTGAACAACCACTATCCACAAACCATAAATGTAATGGAGTGTGGTTAGTATTGATACACCCCATAAATAGCCAATTCTCATCATCAACTTCTGCTGCGAAATTCGTTTGATCATTATACCAGCATTGAGACGAAGCATGTCCATATTTATTACAATGAGAGCACTTCTCCACATTAGACCCCATGTTCTAGTCTCTGTACCAACAATCTGCTTGAATATGCCCATATCTCTTACAATGATGACATTGAACATTGATTCTGCCTCTACCAGTTCCTCGTCCGCGACTGCGACCACGAAATCCTCCTCTGCCACGACCATTTTCTTCTCCTCTACCGCGACTAGTTTCTGCTAACCGATCATTTGTTGTTGTCACTTGAAAGGCTTTTTCTTCAATTTTTTCTACTATTCTATTGATTCGCGTCTCATGAGCTTGAAGTGATCCCAATAACTCATCAATTGAGAGAACAGATAAATCTTTAGCTTCTTCGATTGCAGCAACCACATGGTCAAATTTGGGATTCAAACTTCTGAGGACTTTCGCAACAACTGTTTCATCTTAAATCATCTCACCGTATGAGCGCATTTGAGTTCCAATGCCCATTACTTTGGACATAAAATCTGCAACTGAAGCTTCGGATGTCATTCTTAAAGTTTCAAACTCTCGACGAAAAGTTTGTAATTTTATCGCTACCACTCTGTCGTCACCGTGATACTCTGTTCGAAGAATGGACCAAGCTTGCTTCGATATAATTGCAGCAGCAATTCTTGGAAAAATAGTCTCATGAACTGCTTGTTGAAGAATAAATAAAGCTTTAACATCATTTTGTTTGAGTTCCCTCAATCGAGCATTTTCCATTGGATTTGGCTCTTCGGCGTCAGGGTCTGAGAAATCAACAAACCCGGTCTCTACTAAGTCCCATAAATCCTGAGAACGAAGTAAAGTTTGTACTTTAATGCTCCACCACTCATATTTGTCGCCATTGAAGATAGGAAGAAGTGGTTGGGAAGATGAAAAGCCAAGAGCCATATTGGTTGTGGAAGTCATATCTCTCAAGTGTTTCCCAAAAATAAATCAAGTAAATCTCACAATTATATATCCCTAAAGTGTTTCCCAGAGTATTTCCCAAAGACCAACGAAAGGGTCTGATACCAAACTGTTGAGAAAAACAGAACACAGAACAGAGATTTCAAAGAAAATTGAGAGTAATGCACTCTCTGCTTTACTGATATACTGCTTTTATTACTCAATGAAAGACTGATAACGTGCGGTGCCTTAATATAGGCTTTACATCAACTGATCTAATAAAGATTTTTGCCTATAATATTGGAAATTATTCAACTGCATTGAAGATAATGATTCAACAATAATAAATGAGTAATGTTACATAGCCTACTCTTAATGCCTACTTTAGTTGCCTACTCTTACATGGCAATATATAATTGGATATGAATTTTATAATAATTAATGTATTTATTTTTTTACCCAATCAATTTTTAACATGTAAGAGTAGACACGAGAAGTTCGAAAAAAAAAGTATGGTATGAATCATTACTCATAATAAAGATAAGAAAACATCATGCAGACTTTACTTTGAATCAGTTATCAATAAGGGATGTGGACAGTCTCATACTACTTTCGGTTACTGTTGCAATCCGTGCAACTTTAAAATTGGCGTCGATTGTGCTTCTAACCTTAATTTCCAGAAGGAAGCCAAATTGAAGGAGAGAGAGGAAGATTTCCAGGATCATAAACTGCAACGTTTCTACCTCAATACGACTAATCACCCCCGATACGGAGGTAACATTTGTTCTTACTGCTTAAAGAGTTTCAATGGATCGGTGTTTGCCTGTACTACGTGTGACTTATTCATTCACGAGGGCTGTATATCTAAAGTTCCACGTGGCAAAGAAATTAGAACCCCCTTTCACTTGGATCATCCTCTTCTTCTTTCACGAAAACAAATCGGTGTTGGGTTCTGTCGGGCATGTTACCGTGATTTTCACCGAGGAGATATCATCTTATTTTGTCACTTGTGTGATAGTAGAATTGATTATTTTCACCTGTCATGCGCTAGTGTCAGTACGTTTGGACTGAGATTAAAACAGCATCACGAGGAGCATCCCATGTTGTATGCATATGTACATCGGGATTCTCAATCCCAATCAGAATTAAGGTCAGATCGATGGATGAGAAGGTGTGTTGTTTGTAATACCAGATGTGAGAAGAGCCATGTTTATGCATGCTTGGATTGTGGTGTTTTTGTTCATCTGCCCCGTGTAGTCAAACATGATTATCATTCTTATGATGATCATGTACTCACCCTCTCGGATTTAACAAGCCAACTAGATTTTCCAATGGATCGATATCATTGCTTAGTTTGCGAGAAACAAGGCGATCTCAACCATCCGTTTTATCACTGTCAGGAGTGTTCTGTTATAGCTCATATTGATTGTATACTCTCTGAGGTCAGTTCTTTGTTATTTCAATTATTCAGTATGATCATATATTCTGATATACAATCTCGTTCAACAGGAGGATCCTCCGTCACAGATACTTGAATATTTGGTTCCCTGTGAGAAATGTGAGACGGATTTAGATGAAGTATCCGAGGAAGGGAGTGATGATGAAGAAGTTGACTTAGAAAACTGGAGTATAGCTGAGATTAATGAAATAATTGCTGCACTGAAGACAAAAATGGAGAAAATAGCACTAGAGATTGACGTCTTTGAAAAAGCGCGGAACAAAAAATTGAATCATTTATAATGTCAAAGCTGTTGCTTTTACATTGAATCGCCACTATACCACCATCCGACATTGACTCACCACATCACGTGTCATTATTATATAAAAATGCAGTGACAGAGCTTGTATTTAAGGCAATTCAACCATGCAATGAAAGCTATAGCTTGCATATGTGGTTTTACAAAACTGAGTCAGACTCTGTTTCTATTATTTATTTATTATTCAAATTATTATTATTATTATTATTATATATATATATATTTTTTTCCAAATGTTGCTTCCTCCGTTCTAAAATAGGTGAAACACTTCTTGCGGATACGCTATCCAATATTTATTTTTAACGGTAAATATCTTTAATTATATACAACTAAAAGTTACCGTAATTTAATATTTGAAAAGTAGACAATAAAACAAATAAAACAAGATCCCACTTGACTATATTATTCCTTATACATAGAAAATAATATGCGAAACAAATTGGTTGATAAATAGTGAATGCTATGTTAATGTTTCACCTATTTTAGAACGGATATAGTATAAGATTGCTTGAAAGAGGTAATGTTGGTTGTTAATAAGGTAAGATTTATATTATCTAAAAATTTACAAGAAAAATTGGATACAAATAACGGTGAAAAAAATATCTATAAAATTGCCCATTTGAGAGAGCGAAAACAAGAGATATTGGTATGGTTATATGCATTAAAAGTGATGACCCAAGAGTTCTAGTGATTGTGATATAAAGGAAATATGGAGAACATATTTTTATAAGTTGATTATTGAGAATGCTACACAAGAGCTTGGGTAGCATTAATTAAATTGTTTATTTATTTAATTTAATTTAATTTATAACAATTTATCACTCCAATAATAATAATTTTATGAGGATACAAAATTATTAATTCAAATAAAATTTTTAAAAAATTATTTACTTTCCATATTGAAAATTTAATGAAATATAATTTGATCACTATGATGTAGCAATAACAACACGACCGAGTATTATTAAGAAATCGTAAATTACAACCGAGCAGTGTAATTGCATTACCACAGATTGATATGAATGTGATTGGGTCATGAAAATTATAATAATAGTTGGTAGAAGTCGTGGTTATAGTTGTGGAGGGATCCTAACGATAATAATTAAAGCCGTAGACGAGACCATAATGACAAATGTAATTGTAACATATATGGTTCATATAATCTTGTGAAAAATGTTTCAATTCGGGATGAACATTCCAATAGGGATAAAATTTCTACAAATAGAAATAATGAATCTCGACGTTTTTATGATATGTGAGGAAGTGCAGATCATTTTGCTCTTCAATGCAGAATTCAATAACGTTTGGTGGATTTAGATCAGGCTTATAAAAGTAAACAGAAAGTTATGGAAATTATTGTTGCTAAACTGGTTTTAGAGGTGGGGAAAAAAATCGAAACCGATTATAATCGAATCAAACCGGGCCGATATTTTCGTTTCGGTTTGATTTTAATTATAAAAAATGGTTTGTTAGTCGGTTCAGTTCGGTTCGGTTTTCAAGTTGACTGAAAATCGATAGTTGAAATTGTTTCTTTCGATCTCTAACTCAGAGTTGAGAGGCACAAATCAACATAATACAATACAATCCTAATTTCATTCACGTTGTTTAAACTCAAAACGATCACGCCGCCGCACTTTTTCAACCCATTCTTATTCTCGTATTCAGATATCAAAGAAGCTTCGGTCATTGCCTACAGTACAAAAGGTAACGTCCCTCTCAACCGAGAATGCACTCATTCGTTGCCCTATTTTTTCTGTTTGAGATCTTCCTTATATTTGGATGTGTTGTTGTTGTTGTTTTTGGTTCTGGGTTGTTCTAGGTCGTATTTTTGGTTGTGAGGAAGTAGCTTCGCAAAATGTTGAGCATTACGGTACATCCTTTGCAATGTTGCAAGAATCATAGCATTTACCTTTAATCAGCAGGTCGGGTGTTGTTCCATTTCTCTCTATCGCAACATTTTTATAACTCAATAATTCTGCTTCCTCATGACTTTTTACAGAGATTACTGAGCCCACTTATTATTCCTCCTATAGGGAGACCGTGCTGAGGATTTCCTATCACATCTGATATGTTGCTGATGTGCCCTTGTTCAAGAAAGGCGGGAGATTCGAAGCTTGAATTGTTCTAAATACACTACTGAGATCATTACATTTTCTTTCGGTTGTTTGTATAATGATAGTGTCTTCAATTAGCAGGTGCCAATAAGACCGAAATAAAACCCCCACATTCACAATTCGTGGAATCATATCATACTGAAGAAACTTGATCCTAATTCACCTATTGTTGGAAATTTTATCGACTTGACCATATCTAGAGATAATAGTTAGCTTACATACTTTTCATATGTAGTGTCTCTGTTTGCTGTATATATTTAAATATATTAAATTATAAAGAACTAGTTTCATTTAGAAATCAAAGTAGTGTATATGGTATTAGTTAATTAATCAACATTAGTAATAACTATGATAAGCAATTTAATATAAGTAGTTAATTGTTATAAGTATGTTCACGAGACAGAGACACAAATAAAGTTCAAAACTTGTGAATTTTCTAATATACTGCATCTCTATTCATTTAAGCTAAATTAGAGACAATAAAGTATTATATTTTAATTTGTGGCCTTGTTAATGAATGAGTGGTTGGATTTAGCACTTGATACTTTGGATTTTCATACCTCTGCTTTTGATTTTGTCACTTCCAAATAGGAAAATAATTAGGTGTTGCTACTATTACTTGCTTAATTTAGGAATTAGTCAATTGAAGTAATTGAGTAACTTGAAAAACTATAATATTAAATTTATAGAGGATTTATCAAAGCAATAGTAGTAGGGTATTATTGTTATTTAATTTTCATTCTCTATATTTGATGGATATATATATATATATATATACATGTGTGTGATGCATTATTATATTAAATGTACAAAATTCTAATTAAATTTATATTATTACATGTTTTTTTGTAGTTGTACGCTGTAGTTGTTGCTACCATTTTGACATTTTACTACCCATATGTTATAGTATATTTATATGTATTTTATTTCTATTAATAATGTTTGATGTTCTTTACATTTGCTTTAGAATTATAAAATGACAATATTATTGTTCATGTTTGTATTTAGGGTTGTATATTTAATAGATGGATGATAATCAAGATGATGTATTTTTTGAATATGGATCTGATAATGGTGAACATGGATATGAATTATTGGAGAGGAGGTTTCACAAAGTAAAAATCTTTCACCTTAAAGAGGGGGAGCTTGTCCAAGAGGAGTTAGAAAGAAAGGTATTTCTGTAGGAAAATCTAGTATGAGGAAAAGATTTAGATCTTAGGATCACTTTATTGCATATGTAATCAATGATGGAAGAAAGAGAGCTCAATGCAAACATTGTGGAGATTCTTATACTTGTGATTCTTGTGCTAATGGAACTAGGAACTCAATCAACCACAATGATCATAAGTGTAGCATGTTGATGTCTAAGAAAATAGATATGGACTTGACACAACAAATGTTAGTTCATTGTAAGCAAATGACTATAGAGGGTTTTGGCAGTACATTGTCTTCTTACTCATACAGTAAGGAGGAATGTAGGAAGGCATTGGCAGAAATGTTAGTTATGGATGAGCTAGCGTTTAGATTTGTAGAAAATTTTGGATTTAGGAAATTTTGCCAAGTAATGTGCCTAAGATTTAAAGTTCCCTCTAAAAGAACAATTGTAAGAGACTTATACCATTTATATATTGATGAGAAGTCTCATTTGAAGAATAAAATCAAGAGATCAAAGCTTAGAATGTCCCTAACTACAAATACATGGACATCAATCCAAAATATGAACTATATGGTAGTGGCTGCCCACTATATTGATGAAGATTGAGTGTTGTAGAAGAGAATTCTTAGTTTCTCTCTTATTAGTGATCATAAGGGGGAATCTATTGGGAAGTGATTAGAATTCATTTTGTTAGAGCGGGATATTAATCGAGTGTTCACCATTACAGTTGACAATGCTATAGAAAATACCACTGACATAAATTATATCACTATGAAGTTGAATAGTTGGAATAATGATTGAACAATTTTAGGCGGTAAGTATGTGAACTTACATTATAATGCTCATATTTTAAATTTCATTATAAGTGATGGCTTGAAAGATGTGAATGATTCTGTGGTGAGCATTAGAAATGTAGTGAAGTATGTCAAATCTTCACCAAGTATACTTGGGAAGCTCAAAAAGTGTGAGGAACATGAGAAGAATGGGAATAAAAGTCTAGTAGTTTTGGATGTGCCCACGAGATGGAATTAAACATACTTGGTGTTAGAGAGTGCTACAAAATTAAGGAAAGCTTTTGAAAGAACGGAGGAAGAAGATGGTCACCATGTCAATTATTTTGGCGAGAATGAAAATGGGAAGAAGCAGATTAGACCTCTAACCTCTGATGATTGGGAAAATGTTATGATTCTTAGTAAGTTCTTGATGACATTTTATGATGTCACATTGAATTTTAGTGCTTCATTGAGTACCACTTCTAATCTCTATTTTGTAGCTTGGACTACAATTTATGATCAATTAATGATGTATAGTAGTGAAGATGATGAACTTGTGCAAAGGGTAACTACTAGCATAAGAGGAAAATTTGACAAGTATTCGGAAAAATGGGAGACTATAAATAACTTACTTCTTGTAGCTTCGGTGCTTGATCCAAGGTACAAGTTTGGTTATATGCAATTTCGATTGGAGAGTTTTTTTTTTGGGAGGGATATTGCAAAGACAATGACAATATTATTTCTTTATTAGAGCAATTGTATAAATGTTACAAGTCTTTGAATCCTTACTTGGATGGTGGATCATCTTCCACCAGAGGTGGTAGTGGTGATTGTAATATTGGTGGTAGTGATGTTGGTTTGTCCTTACGTTGTAATAGAGCACTAAAATCTTAGTAAAGAAGCTTTGCTATGGAATTTAAAACAAAAGAAGGTGGATACAAATGTTAATCAAAGTGAGTTAGAATTGTATTTGGTGGAGAAATTTGAACCAATGAATGAGACGTTCAATATACTAAAGTGGTGAAAAAATTCTTCAACAAAATTTTCAATTGTATCAAGCATTGCACGTGATGTATTTGCAATGCAAGTATCCACAATAGCTTCAGAATCGACTTTTAGTACAAGTGGTCGAATCTTTGATCCATTTAGGATTTCATTAACTCCTAAGATGATAAAGGGTTTAATTTGTGCTCAAAGTTGGTTAAAAGCTAGAGAGGTGGTAGAGCAAATTTCAACTACATACCATGCTATACAATGTGAGGATGCTAATACTTCCAATGAAGAGTACTATTATCAAATTATAAAGGTAACTTTAAGTTTTGTTATTTCATTCTAACTTTTACTTTGAAATATAAATTTGTATGTTTATTGATTTTATTTAATTTTATTTATAGATTTTGATGACATGTCTTTAAATGGAAATTCAATCGAATCCTAATTAACAATTGATTTTACCATGTGAGTTGTAATTATATCCACATTATAATTTTTTTTATATCTTTATATATTGTTAATAATTTTTGTAATTATTTATTTTGTAGGTTACGAGAAGGGAGAAAGTA
Organism: Cardiospermum halicacabum; assembly: GCA_031304145.1. Lineage (NCBI taxonomy): Eukaryota > Viridiplantae > Streptophyta > Magnoliopsida > Sapindales > Sapindaceae > Cardiospermum > Cardiospermum halicacabum. Next base: position 22,980 of record JARJHC010000018.1, on the reverse strand, counting down.
AAAATAATGGATGTAGCTATGTCAGTCTTTAGTTTATTATGAACTCCAATTCATTTTGAAATCATTCAAATTTAGTCATATTCATTATCATTACTTATGTAATCTTTTCCTTCAACAAATTTAGTTATTAGACATTAAAAAATTCTTTTATGTGTTAAAGTTAAATACTAATAGTTATTTATTTTTTTTTTTATTTTTATATTATTTTATTAAAAAATAATGTATTCTATTTGAGTAGGCCATTATAGAGGATGTCTTTTATATAGAGTGTTTTATTCAAATTACGATTGTTGCTGTTATAGGCAAATTGTTGTTATAAATGATTAAAATAACATGTGAAAAATCTATTTTGAAAGAAATTTAGTTGTTATAGTGAATTGCTATTATAGAGAATGACAATTATAGAGGAGTTTGATTGTACATGGATTATAGAGAAATACGTAAATGCTAGCGATCTATGTTTGGTTAGCACTGCAAATATCCATTCTATCATGAGAGATGAAAAATATTTCCTGAGGGATATGAAAAGCCAATTATATAGGTAGAAAATGGAATAAAAATGTGAATTCAAAATGTTTTATACGCAAACAGTATGAAAAGGAATTTGATTTTTAAAGATATTCGAAATAATTGATGCCACATTGAGAATGTAAATAAAAAGATATTGAATGTTTATATTACATCCTAGGTTTTGGACAGAAAGTTATTCTTAAAAAACTCTATACTTTGTCATCTACTTTATACTATATAAATACACCCTTTATTGAAACCTGCAGAATTATGAATTTGGAAGGATTAGATCCAAAGAGTTGTAAGTTTTCTCATTATAGACTTCAACATTATGGATTCATGATGATGAGAATAATTATTTAGAATTCTAATAGACAACTATTGTAGGAGTTGTGTAGCAGCTTGACTAAAGCTATTAAGAAACCTTTTTTCTATTTGGTATTCTCAAGAATCTATTTCTTAATTAAAATATACTTTAGAAAATATCATTCTTAGTCAACTATGGCACTTTCAAAAAGCATTTGAGTCTTTTCCAAATTACCAAACATATCAAATTCCCAAATCTTTTCAAAATCACATGAATCACAGATTTCTATATCTGACTGTGAACAAAACTTGTAAGAGGAGGTACGAGGGCATCCAATCTATGATCACCACGAGATATAAACCTTGATTTTGTCTCGAAATAAGCTTTATAATGATATATGATTCACCAAAATAAAATTCCATTTGTGCTTCCAAATGACCAATGGATACATGAATATAGCCAAATTTTCTTTACAATTCCGGCAAATCATTATGTTACAAGAATTCCCTTTGTCTCTTTCTAGCGACCATGACTATAAAAAATTATTTTACCCTACCATGAAGGTATAACCAATATAGTACAATCCATCCTAAGATTCATTACCAAAGAACCATCAACCTAAAATTTTTTTCTTCTTCTTGGCACATCTCGAAACACTTACTGAAAACATGGTTAGCTACTTTCATCAGCTTTCAGAAAACTCATTAGCCATCGATATACTTTCCATCACACTTACACTATACTGACTAGATGTTTTTGTAATTATGGACATGCAATAATTATCCCATCATCTATCATAGCAGTCTTGTTGGATCAAAACATGCCATAAGGACACATATCCTAATTACAATCAAAGCCTTTGCCGAACAACTCCTAGGGTCCTTCCTTACTCGAGTTTACAAGTCAATCGATCAAAATTATTATCCCATAAAGATCACAAAAATACCAATAGTCAAACAATTAATATTATTTTGACTATTTGACTGAATTTGAAAATTTGATAACTTATTTTGACATTTACTTGTGTTAATAGGAAACTATTAAATTTTCAAAGTTAACTTACCACTATAATTATTCGTGCCACAGATCACTACCACCATTCATTGCTTGACTACTACTAGTTGTGGGCAACTACATGTTCGGTTTGGTTTCGAGTGGATTTGAATACGAACATGTAAACAAGGTGTTCGATTATGAGTGTTTTTGAACATCCAAATATCCTAGGGCGAACCGAACCGAACCGAACACCTTGAAACATGTTCAGTTTGGTTCGAATTTTTGGTGTCAAATTTTGTTAACTTTCCTTTGACTACTTATAAAAATAAATATTCATTAAAATATATCCTAATGAAATTGATTCAAATATAGAACAATTATTAGTATTTAAAAAAGTAAAAATCAAAACCAAACCAAATATGTAGGTTTTTTGGGTATTTGAAGTTTAAATAATATAAAAAAATATAAAATTTTGGGGAATTTTTTTATATGCCATAAAAAGTTTACTATACAATTATAGGCCAATTTTGTAAAGTTTGCAAAACTAAAATTTGATTTTCACTTCATAGGCCATTCATAGACTGTGACCGTAATTCACAGACTGTGAACGTAATTCACAGCATCTGTGAATTGTAAAGATTTAGGGATATTTTGGGAAACTTGGCCTATGGAGTGAAAACTAAACTTTTAAAAGTCTGTTTTTGTATGTTTTTCAAAACAGGCCTATAATTATATTTTGAACTTTAAAAAGCTCATTTGAAAGAATTTTCACTAAAATTTTTCTAAAACATGTTTAGGTGTTCAGTTCGGTTTCTTGGACCCCAAAATAAAAATAAACATCATACCTTGGGTATTCAAGTCCACTGAAAATTGAACAGCAAGAAAAAAATGCTAGGAATTGAACCGAACACCTTCAGTTCGAGATTAATTCGGTTTAGGTGTTTGCATGTTGTTCTGTCTCCCCCTAACTACCACAGAAACATTTTCATCTCCACAACTATCGCAAGCCTGATCTTAACAACACTTGTAGATTTTTATTTTTTTGTATGCTTTGACTTATTTTTCTTCATGTAACTAGCTCCAAAGCCCTATTAGAGTAACTGAATCTGTCTTGTGAAATTTTTTTGAGACTTTAAGAGATTTACCCATCCTTCTAAAATTGTCGCTTTCATCTTACCTAAACCCATGCTTACTTTGACCATACCGAAATTCGCGGACCATACTACCGCTAACTGACTGACCAAGGCTATGATACTAGTTGTTAATAAAACTCGACTAGCTCTAATACCACTTGTTGAAAAAATCGACGATCTATTGCAGCAAAGATGAGTAGTGATAACCGCAAAGTAAAACAAACATATATAAGGTAAGAAAATGGAGATAGAAAATAGCACACAAGGTTTTAATTGGAATCCCAAAGTGGAAAAAAATCACGGTCATCAAGATGACGAGCGACCAATTTACTATGTAATAATTGATAAAAAAAATACGACTAGTATATAACTCTTTGACTCCCTAACCTAATTACATTGGTAATAGTCTCATACAAAAACTTTTCCCATGTTCTCTCATAGGATAACATGAGCAAATTCTAGAATTCAAGATCTCAATGATTCACAAGCCCTTATTAGACACCTTCTAAATTTAACCAACCAAATTTATATTGTTCTCTCACGATACCTAATAGTAGATGTAAGCATCATATTTACAGTGTTTGGTTATTTAGTCACAAAGTAATCCTTAACAATTAAGAATTTTTTTTTCCTATTTGGTATTCTTAAAGATCTCTTTCCTTATCAGAATCTGCTTTAGGAAATAACATTCCTAGTGTATGTTTGGTAGGTATATTTATATAGCGCTTAGATTTTTCATTAGCAATTTGATAATTTGGCTGTTTGGGAGAAACTTTTTAATTAGCATTTTCCAAACAGCTACTTTAATTAATTGTTTATAAATCACTAATCAAAATGCTCATATTTTACCCTCACCAATTTATACTATTACTAAAATACCCTTAATAATATTAAAAGCTCATACTTGAAATGTATGATTTAAAATCTTAAATAATCTTTTTTTTTTTAGTTTAACTAAATTAAATTATATATATATATATATATATATATATTAGTGGCTGAGAATAGTATTATAGGTTTTAAATTAAAAATAAATATTATCAGTAAAAAATAAAATAATATATCATGTATATCTTTTTTCATGTCATTTTGCATTTAACAACTATTTCAATATCTCTCTGTTATACCAAACACTCATTTCATTTCAAATTGCTACTTTAACATCTAATTTAACCGTTAATTACTATTTTAATCGCTACTTTAACATCTAATTTAACCGTTAATTACTACTTTAATGCCTTGTTTGTTATAAGGGATGGGATAAGGTGGGATTGGATGGGATAAAATGAGATAGGATAAAATGAGATGGGATTGTATAATTTTATAGTAATGTTATGTTTGGAGCAAGCTGGGATAGGATAATTTGTAGTGTGAAGTTATGTTTGGTTATACTTAGGATGGGATGAGATAAATATTTATTATATATATATATATATAAAAAGACTGTTTTTTTAAATATGTATTTATATACTGAAATTATATTTAAAATTAAAATATTTTATTTTTTTTATTTTATTCATTAATTGTTATTTGGAGGTATTTTTTGTGGGTAATATGTAGTAAAAAAAAAAAAAACAGTTGATATTATTTTTAATCTTGACTTCATCAAGTTGGTTATAAAATAAATATAAAATTAACTAGGAGGTGAAATATACTCGCAACAATACTTCTAGTTTTCAAAATTAAATAATTCAAATACTCACAATTGGAGCATAAATAGCAGCAGCATAGAAAATAAATTTAGCACCAAAAACAGGGAGTGTATTTAACAGAAAAACAGAGTAAAGATTTGTTTGTCCTACAAGTTCTATTAATCAGCCATAGTAATATAGTTAAACTAAAAGATAATATTAATATAGGAAGTATTTAATCACCAAATGCACCACTGAGAAGCGACGAACTGTAATTTTGCTTCATCGTCAGGCTGTGCCAAAAATAATTCGCCGATGTCCGGTTGTTCCCTAAATTTTTCATAACACGAAGCACTTCCGTATTTGAAACTTGCAACTTGATTAATTCTTTCGATCCTCCAATACTTTACAAAATCTATCCATTGTTCCTTGAATAGTAGTTTTGAATGCATTTGTAAATAAAAGTAAAATAAAAAAGTAGAGAGAGAGAGTGATGTTAGTAAAGTAAAGAATGAGTTAAAAATGTTATCTACTTTCAATTATCACACCTATGAGCTGGGACTAATAACACTAGTTGGGATTGGACAAAAATAGATATTTAAATAATATTCATCTTAAATTATTAATATTATTAAGATTATTTTAATAATATTTATATTTGATTAAGGGTAAAATTATAGCTTTTTAATTAATGATTGGTGGACAGCTAAACTATTTGAAAAACACTTATTATAAATCTAATCACTAGCCAACAATCTTCCCCCAAATAACATTATTCTCAAATCGTTAAATAAAAATCTAAACTCTACTTAAAAATCTACCTATCAAACACACACCTAATATTATACCATTTCCTAAAAACTTTTAATATTATTACAGATACTTTTCTACTCAAAAACTAATAAAATTTATTTTAATAATTTTATATTTATAATTAATTATATTATTATTTTTTAATTATATTTATATATTTTATAAAATTTTAACAATTTTATATTTAATATTCCATTTAAATATAAAAATTAATATTATATATTTAATTCAATAAACAATTTGAAAACTAGATTATCATGGAGTTCTTAGTCGTTGAATAATTTATAGTTAATATATAAATGCAAGATGGCAAATTTTGAAAGGAGCACGTAACAAGCAAACTCAATGGTTTAAAAATTATAAAACATCAATAGGTGGATGAAAGAAGCTAATATTATATAAAATGGGACACTTGCACATTGACCTAGGAGTTTTCACATCATCCACCCCCGGATACATACACTAGATTTGGCATCACATTGTCCATGCCTGCGACTTTAAACTTGACTTCTCATGTGCTTCTAACCTGGCAATTAAGCAGGAAGTGAAAATAATGAAGACAAAAGAAGATTTTCCCGACCACCAACTCCAACGTTTCTATCATAATAAAATCACTCGCCAAGCATTTGAAGATATCTTTTGTTCTTATTGCTCAAAGGGCTTCAACGGTTCGGTGTTTGGGTGTATAGATTGTAGCTTATTTATTCACGAGCGTTGTATACATAAAATTCCACGTGGTAAGGAAATTAGAAGCCCCTTTCACTTGGAACATCCACTTCTCCTTCAATTGTCAGGATTCGGTGGTGGGTTTTGTCGTGCGTGTAATGGCATTTACCGGACAACTGATATTGTCTTATCTTGCCAATGGTGTATCGGTGAAAATTTTCATATCCCTTGTTGTAATGTCACTACTTCTGGGCTGAGACTAAAACAGTATCATGAGAAGCATAATTTGTTGTATGTATATGTTGTACCTTCGAACCAAAATAGAAAGTGTGTTGTCTGCAATACCAGATGTGAGAATTGTCATGTTTTCGGCTGCTTAGCTTGTGAAATATTTGTCCATTTGGAATGTGTTCCTCTCCCTCGTGTTGTGAAACATGAATCTCATTCATGTGATGATGTTGTACTCACACTTTCAGATTTAACAAGTGAACAAGACCTTTCGTGGCTAAATATAATTGTTTTGTCTGCGAGAAAGAAGGAGATCTCAACCATCCCTTTTATCAGTGTAAGCCCTGTTCTGATACAGCTCATATTGACTGTATACTTAATGAGGTCAGTTTACTTATTTCAATTATTTAATATTATAATTTTGTTGAGTAATATGTGTATAGTTTTGTTTAATGCCAATACTTTAAGTTTTTAATAGGAGGATCCTCCATCGGAAATACTTGAATATTTGATTCCCCTGGAGAAATGTGAGACAAATTTGACTGAAAAGTGTTTGGTAGCTGAGTATACAGCATCACCAGAGGAAGAGATTGATGAAGAACATGTTGACTTAGAAGAATGCAGTGTGGATGAGATTGATAGAAGAATTGCTGCAATGAAGGAGAAAATCGATAAAATACCATTACAGATTGAGGTTCACGAGAAAGCACGAGTAAAAAAATTGAATCAACCGAAAAGAGGGTAACTGTATCGAACCAAAAGTTTTAAGATTGAACTATTTAAATAATCTTAATTTAATTGTGTGATCTGTGAGCATGAATTCGCACTCCGTATTAAGGAAGTAGGTTTGTTCCAGATGCATAGTTGCTTCATATTTGTTTATTTGCCACAAGAGTCCTTGTATATTCGTGTTATATTTTGGAAGAGAGGAAAATTGAAAGCAGAGAAAAAATAGACTCTGATTATAAGGAAGACAATCTTTTTCCATTTTTATTATAAATATACGAGGAGTGGTGCTTGTGTACCGAACTAATATAACTACTACTAATTTGAATGACAAGCGCCGATAAAAAGAAAGAGATAACCTCCAACAAAACCTACCTTCTACTCCACATGTACAAAAATAGTAAATATAAAGTACGTCAAAGTTGTTAACTACTTCATATTGCTGCATCATCAGATATATTTGTACAACTAGTTCCAACACTCTTTCTTGGTGTCGTTATAATAAACACCAGAGAAATTCAAATCTTCATTTTTACGTTGATTTTTGTGAAGATATTAGCTGCTTGTTCATCTAAGTTGCAGTGTTTGATCATAACTCTTCTTTTTTTTCAACTTCACGAATAACATGATACTTAATTTTGATATGTTTTGTCTTACTTGGAAAGACAAGATTCTTCACCATTGCCACAACAGATTTGTTGTCACACAATAACTTTGTAGGACCAGTTTGTTGAAAACTTAAATCTCAGAGAATCATTCTCAACCACAAAGTTTAGTTTACAGCAGCACTGAGCCATTAAGCTCTGCTTTTTACTTCCCCAGGAAATGATCCCACTGCCAAGAGAAAAACAATACCCACTTATACTCTTCATATATTCGATTGAGTCTGCCCAATCATTATCAAAAAATTCTAATAATTTTAAGTTTTCTATTTTGCAAAAAAGCAGTCTAAAGCCTTTTGTTCCTTGAACATACTTCAAAACTCTTTTAGCAGTAATAAAATGAGCTTATGATAGAGATTGCAAAAAACTTAAAAGAACACTTGTTCATATATGTCTTATGATTTACAAATAAAGCAATGAACCAATCATGCTTCTAAACATGGAAGCATTAACAGCTTTAAATTGATCTTCCTTATTCAATTTTCCACCTTGAATTGCTAGTGTGCATGCACACTTGCATCTACTCAAGTAAAACTTCTTCAACGGCTCACTTGCATACTTTTCTTCAGAATTAAAAATTTCTCTTTGTGATTGCTTAATCTCGAAATCCAAAAAATAACTCATTTAGCCTAAATCATTAATTTCAGCCATTAGCTTCATGTTTTCTTTAAACTCATAAACTAACTTTAAATTGCTACCAACAATTAGCGAATCATTTACATAAATTGATATCGGCAACACCATAGATTTTGATATACAAATTTGTATCATTGCAACTTTTCTTGAATCCCACATAAAGTAAGTGAGAATCAATTCTTGAATACCAGGCTCGAGGAGTCTATTTGAAACCATATAATGCCCTCTTCAATAGACACACTTCATCACCACCATTTTTGAATCCTTTTGACAGCTTAATGTATACTTATTTCTCTGATTGACCATTTAAGAATGCAAATTTCACATCCAATTGGAGAAGTGACCATCCTTTACTAATTGCTAATGCGAGAATTAGTAGAATAGTATCAAATCTTGCAACAGGTGCAAATATCTTGAAAAATTCCACTCCTACTTGCTGGGCATATCCTTTGACCAGATGTCTCACATTATATTTATTAATGGAACCATCAGCATTGAGCTATAACTTGAAAATCCAATTTAAACCAATAACTAGTTTATCTGCAGGTTTGGGACTTAGAACCTATGTATTATTTTTGTGAATCATTTTCAACTCCTCTTCCATAGTAGCTCTCTATTCAGCAGTATCAAGCGCTTCATCAACATTTAGTTGGCTCAATAGATGTAAAAGTACATCTACTATAAATATCTGATAGATTTGTGCTTTCTTTGTTTTGATGATCATCATCATTAAGGCCTTCAGCTTCATCCTCTGAATCACTTGGAGCATCAAACTAATGAGATTTTGTATTAAGAAGCTAGATATAAGGACTTGAGACATCATCTTTCTAGCTCAATTCATTCAATTCGTCCACCTTCACACTTCTACTCACATAGATTTGTTTTATGTGAGGATTCAATATTTGATAGCCTTTTGATTCATTGATACACCCAAAAAAATTTCACTTCTACTCTTTCATCGACTTTGCCTCTCTTTGCCACAGGAATTAACGAAATACAAAGGCTACCAAAAACTTTAAAATGTGACATAGAAGGTTTGACTTAAAACCAAGCCTCATAAGGTGTCATTTTATGGACAACTTTTGTTTGAAGTTTATTTTATAGATAAACAGATGTGTTAAAAGCTTCTACCCAGAAAATCTTAAGAAATTTTTTTTCAAATAAGAGACACCTGACCAAGTTCATAGTAGACCTATTTTTCCTTTAAATCACACCATTTTGTTGAGGTGTGTAAGTGATAGTTAGTTAATGATGCACACCTTCAGCTTGCAAAAGATTTTTGAACTGAATAGATGTATATTAGAACCATTATTTTGACCTTAAGTTCTTGATATTGAAACCACTTTGTGTCTCAATATAAGCTTTGAATCTCTTGAAAGTTGGCAGCACATTAGACATTTATTTAAGGAAATAAACCCAACAAAATCTGGAATAATCATTAATAAAAATCAAAAAGTATCTGCATCAATTATAAGAAGCAACACTCATCAATCCACAAACATTAGTATGAACTAAATTTAGTTTTGTTTTTGCTCTCCATGTTTGAACAACAAGAAATGGAACTTGACTCAGTTTCCTTAGCAGACACACTCCACATACATTAGAATGTTTAGCTACACTAGGCAAGTCTGCAACTAAGTGTTCATCACACATCACTTTAATGAATTTCTGATAAATGTGACCACATCTTCTATGCTAGAGACTAGCATCGAGTTTTTGACTAACATGAGCTTTAAAAACAGTAGAGTTTCAATCCAAAGGAAAACCTCTTTGACTCATCTTGATAGAGAGTAATTTATCACCATTAGAATAAAAATTTTCACAAAATTTATCCTTCAATAAGATGGCATAATTCAAGTCTAATAATTTTCCACCTAACAGTAAACTTTGACTAATTTCAATAACATAAAGAACATTTATAATGTACTTTGTACATGAAGAAGTGCTCACAGCAATTGATCCTTTTCATTTAACTTCCAGCAGTCTCCCATCATCAAGTTTGACTTTGGAGGGATAATATTTCTATAGGCTTTTGAAATTATTAAGTTTAGATGTCATGTAATGAGTTCATCTACTATCAACTTGCAATGTATCTTATTCATTGGCCATCAAACAACTAGTTTTAGTCCTTCTTGCAGCAAACAAATTCTCCTTGGTTTTCTCATGATTCTCACCGAGCAGAGCTTTTTGTATATGAGGTTGATGATCTTTCTTATTTTATTTTTTTTGGACACACTTTACTAGCATGGTCAAATTGCTTACACACTTTGCATTGAATCCCTAGATGAAACTAATAATTATTTTCAATGTGATTAGTCTTCTTGTAGTTTGGATGTGGTGGAAACTTATCCTTCTTCAATTTTTCTTTATGTATGAATTTTCTACATTTGTTTTTCTTTTCAAAATCTTTAGATCCTACTTCAGATGTTCTAACATTTTGTGCAGCCACAGGAGCAATATCAGTTTCTGTCTGATCTTCTTTGAATGCCCTCCGTTGTTCTACTACATGAAGAGCATTTAAAAGCTTTGTCAAAGATTTCTGTGATAGATCCTTAGATTCTTCCAAAGAAGAAATTGTTATTTCAAATATCTTAGGGAGTGTAACCATCACCTTTTCTACAATCCTCTTCTCTTCCATCTCTTCACCCAATAACCTTAATTCATTCACTATCTTTGTAACCGTATCATCAAAATACTTCACATTTTCTATTTCTTTCATTCTGAGTAACTCAAATTCTTTTCTTAGATTAAAGATCTGCATTTTCTTTGTCCTACATGTTCCTTTAAAATCTCCCTACAACTTCATCTTAACTAGATGAGTAGTTTAAGAGCCATGATCCTAGTAAATATAGGATCTGTTAAGGCACAATGGATAAAAGAGAGAGCCTTTAGGGACTTGTTAACCTCATCTTCATGTTTCTTGATCTGATAAAGAGATCAATTTTGTCTCAAATGTGGACAACTTTCTCTTTAACAACATACTGCATAATCCTTGTCCGATGAGGAAAACTTTCATTTTATTTGCCCAGATAGGATAATTTCCAATTACACTAAGGAACATAAGGTGTTGAGTTGCTAGTGGACATAACTTTTGTTGTGTATAAAAAAGAAACAAAGATGAGACTATTATGATAAAAGATATATTGTGATTTGTATCACCATTTTACAAGTTCGTTGATCAAGATTGGGCTGTTATTGTTTGGTAAAGAGCTTTGGGCCTAAGGACACTTAGTAAGTCCAAGCCCATTTCATCTTACCCGGTCCACTTGATCGACCTAGGTATATATATCTCTTTTTCTTTTGAGATTTGATTCTGTAGCTCTATCTTCTTATTCTTCTCTGCTCTGGCGATTGCTAATGTTTCTGTTTTGTATCTTAAATAGAGCTTTGTGCTCTGCTCTTTTGTGTAACACCACCACCATAGTGCAACCGGGCCTCTGAGACCAACCCCGTGGAGTACACCTTATTAGGTGACGTTTGTCGCCGCCGGGGTGGAACCACGTAAATCCGTTGTTTGGTTTGGTTTTGGTTTTTCAGATTCTTGACATCAAGTGGTTAATTGTTATATAGATTACAACAATGTGGTATCAGAGCTTAATCGCTCGCTTTCGAAACCCTAGTCTTTTGTTTTAAAGTTTTTTGTTTGATTCTTCAATTCTAACTTGTGTTTTGTTGTCTTTTACAGGTGGCTGGCGCAAACCCTGTCGACGGCAATGAAAACCTCAAGTTAACGTTTATAAAAGAACCTTTGAACAGATCTGAAAGATGATCTGCTGAAGCATTCGTTTCTTTTCTTTTTGTTAAGTTACAGTGTAGTGGTGCTAACTTTGTGTTTATTACAGGTTTTTTCTTGGAGAAGGACATACAAGATAGAGAATAAGGGATTAAAGAACCATCATAGAGGACTGCCAAATGGTGAACTTGAATCCACTGGAGGACAAGCTGGAAAAATTAGCGGCTGAAGGCAACCCTAAGAGAAATCGGGGTTGAGGAGGAAAGCAGATCCAAAAAGGGTCTGTTGTAGAGCAGCTTAGGACGTTTGCGCATTTCTAAACTCTTATCTACTTTACTTTCTTATTTCTCTATTATATTTTAATTTTCTAGAATTCTTTGTGGTGACTTTGGGTCTTGGCTGAGGGGATACAAGCTTAGTACTTGTTAAAAGTCCCAAACTGTTTGCCAGTACGGAACAGACTAGCATGTTTGACCTTGGCTGAAGGGATACAAGTTTTGTTCTTGTTAAAAGTCCCGAACGTCTGCTGGTATGAAACACAGCTTGTTTGATGCCCTTAGTCTTGTGTTGTTGTATTTGTTTGAATCTGCTTTTGATCTTGTAAGTACTTTGTATTTTTGGCAAATTTATGTATCTCTATGCTTTAGCCCATGTTTGGTTCTGCTACTGATTCTTAACTGTTCAAATTTGGTGATTTCGCACTTTGTGATATTTTTTGTTTGTATTGATGTCTATATTGACTGCTTACTTGATTTAAGTTGATATGTAAGCTCTTGATTATCTTTGATTACTTTTGTATCTGGATAATTGATTTTTGATATTTGTGACTTAATCTTAGCTTGATATATTGCATAATGTTTGTCTGTATTATGCTATGATTTTACTGAACAATAAATCAATTTGTTGCCATTAAAGTAGGATCTTGTAGTAGTTAATCTCTTGGGGTTATTACTGGAGTTTGGTGCTTGATTTATTTTAATAATGTGTGATTTAAATTCCTCTCTCAGAGCTTAAACATCTTCTGTGTGATAATGTTTCTACGTGATTATGTTCAGTTATTTTTTTGTGATGCCTTCTTTGAGATTATATTCAGTTTATTGCTCTTTGTCTTAACTGAAATCTCTTTGTTCTGTTATGGCTTTGTGATAATTGAAAATTTTTGGTTTTTTATGTCTTTGTGACTTTTCGTAGTTTTATGTCTTTGTGATTACTGCAGCTCTATATCTTTGTGACTATAGATTTGTGTCTTTGTGATTATCTATTGTCTTATATCTTTGTGATATATTTGTGATATCTTTGGGATTAAATTCACTTGTATGGCTCTGCATTTGTCATGTTTATGTTTATCTTTATGATTATACTTTGATTAATGCTGAACCTTGTTTAACTTGTGAATTATTGATATTGACATGAATTTGTTAATTCTCTGTGAATCTGTGTGATAAGTTCATTTTTGTATTATCTTGTAGAAAGATAAATACTGTATTGTTTTGCTTGCCATGAACTGTTGGTCTTGATTGCTTTTGTATTGCTTGTTTTTGTGGGGTCAACATAACTACATACCAGAATCCTTTGAACCATAAACTTAGTGGTTTGTTGAAAAGAAATTTTTTCATTAGTTGTGTTTTCTTTGAACAATTTTTTGCCTTTTAAAATAAGACTAATATGTGTTCTTTAAATTGTCTTGAACTGCAAGTGTTAATATGTTTTCTCTTTAATTAAAATAGTTGGTCCATTATTTTTAAGGTGAAACATACATACAGTTTTTAACTTGTTGCTTATTTTTTGTTAAATTTCGGATATATATGTTCCGTAAATTTTTAAAAATTCTGTCTTGATTAGCACATACCTTGTTATTTGTTCCTAGAATTTTTTCCTTCTTTTCAAAATGAATGTTTTAATCCCTTTATGAATTGATATATTTCAGTTTTTAAAATTTTTCAGAGGATTAACTTTCTACTAAAAGTCTTTGGAATGGATTTTTAAGAGGTTTGATGTCATCGATTTACAAAGGTTTTGCAAGATTAGTACTTGTTTTTAATTATATTAGTGTTTGATGGTTAAAATTAATTTATTCTCTTTATATCAAATCAGGTTTTTGGTTTGTAGTCAACCACTATTACTAAATTTTGAAATTGATAAGATTGTGAAGTTTTTGGGTTTTCTTGGTGATATTAAAATCAGAATTTGTTTACTTTATAGATTTTTAAGTATTCATTAGCATCGATTTTAAACTAATCAAAATTATAGTGGCTACTTTGTGATCAATTTACTTTTTAACCTTTGAAACAATTAGTTTGTTCAAAATGAACACTATAAGTTTTTAGAATTTGTAAACCTTGTCAACTAGTTAATATTCCAGGATTGGTTCCTTTGTAATTCTTTTTGGCAGTGCTAATTAGACAGTTTAATTTGTAAGGTACTTGGTTTAAAATCTTTATTTGAACAAATGATTTCAAATTGATTTCCTGGAAATATTGTTTTTTTTTTCCTGTGTTTTTTTAAATGAGCAGGAAAATATTGGTTTTTGGTTCATTAAAAGGGATCAGTGGTGTTGTAGATTCTAGGCTGTCCCCATATTGCTTTTGTGTCACTTATTGTAGTTGTCCGGCTATATTATAGGATATAAATTAAACTGGTTACTCAATTTTTTGTGATCTTTTTTGTCCTCTATTGTAGTGATTGACTCTTATTGGTTGTTTGTCTGATTCTGTCTTTGACGTTGGTGTTCATTGTGATACTTGTCTGTCTTTATCTAGTTATATGATGCTCCGTTGGTTTTGTTATCTTAGTGATAGATAGGTATGAACTTAGGCTGTGTACTCAATTTGTGAATCTTGTTTTTTATGATTTCGTTTAGTTTGAACTTAACAAGAAAATGTTTCAAAATTTTGTCCCTGTATACTTATTAAGTATCAGAAAATTTTTGAGTGTTTATAAAATAGTTGAAAATCTTCATTTGGATAAAAATTCAATATACTTTGTAAAAGAATTTTTCATAAATGTTTACTTTGTGCTTGATACTAATTCCTTTTCTCTCAATTTTAGCTAAAATGATAGTTTAAATTTTTTTAAAGGTATCAATTTTTGGAACTTTAATTTTTGACCAGAAAATTGAGAAATTCATAGATTTTAAGTGAATTGAATTTTTTAATCGGAAGTTTTAATACTCTGAATTAGTATTATTCGGAACTTGTTTTTGCAAGAATTTTTACAGTTTTTAGTTGTAATTTTTTGTGCTATGTCAGCCTAGAATATGTTGAATTTATTCAGCATGTACCCATCTAACTAAACTTCAACAGGATCCCATATTTTGATAAAATCTGTTTCTTTACGATTATGTTTTTTCCTCAAGATGTTGTTTGTTTTATTTGTTTTTAACTAAAACAGGTACATAATTTGATGCTGGAATCACATTGTTTCTGCTTGATTATTTTTAAATATGTGAACTTTTACTCAACCTATCTTGGAAAAGAAGTTTTATGTTTTCATATACTTGGTTACTTTGTGGTTTTAAATGTTTAATTTGTCAAGTAGAACTTGGGACACAATCTTAAAGAACTCTGTTGTGTTCTTGATGTTATATCGGAGATTGTTTGATGATTGCTTAAGTTGCAAGTTATCTGTTATAGCTTCTAATGCTGCTAATGGTTGATTATTGATAATACAATTGAAATGACTAGTTTTTTTTTCTTCAATTTTTTGTATATGTAAAATCTGATATCTGTGGAGTATTTGGAATGAGTTTTCAAGGGAAGTATTCAAAATCCTAAATTGCTTAATCATGAAATGAAATCAATAATTTGTTTTGTGATCATTTGTGATTTGTCCTCATTAAGTTTCTGATTGTCTTTAGATAATTCTTGATTAAAAAAAAAACTTATTTTTTTAAACCTCTAGATGAGTGCACACATCTATTGATTGGTTTTGTATGATTTAGAACAAAAATCATGTTTTTCATAAAATGTCTTTATTCAAGATTTTTTAATAAAACCAAAAGCTGGATATTGTAAAGTTTTGTGGTTTACTTAGAAACTTGAAAGGAGTTTTTATATTTTGATTTTTGGTATGTTTAATATCGTTATGCATTCGTTACATGTGGATATGTTTATGATGTTCTGACATTGGATTGATCTATGATTCTGTTTCCCCTTTGTCTCTGGAGTCTCCACTCTGTGTGGTTTATGATCATCTTTTCCAGTTCTCTACTACTGCAATATCATATTCTTATATTTGATTAAGGCATAAACTTAAGCTAATCATTTGAATTCAAGTCTTATTGCAGGAATTTAACTTGAATGCTATATTAGAATTTATGCTTTGTGTCCATTGTAATGTTCAGATAGAAATAGAGACCAAAATTTGTTTGCTTGCTTAAAGGCTGTGGATAAAGTGAATCAAGAGGCCTGCTTCGTGAACAAGAATCTCGGCACTAGGATTGAATTGTTATCTGGCGGAGGATTCCTCGTGTTGTGCAGGGTTCTCATTTAAGCTGTTTTTAACAGTAGTATTTTTGCTGGGCGATGAAGATATAAGGCTGTGGAAGGCACTGGTGGATTCCTTATGGTGTTATGTAATTTGTTTGTATCATTGCTTTTTTAAAATGTATGATTCAAAGGGGAAGTTTGTTATGATTTGTATCACCCTTTTACAAGTCTGTTGATCAAGTTTGGGCTGTTGTTGTTTGGTAAAGAGCTTTGGGCCTAAGGACACTTAGTAAGTCCAAGCCCATTTCATCTTACCCGGTCCACTTGATTGACCTAGGTATATATATCTCTTTTTCTTTTGAGATCTGGTACTGTAGCTCTATCTTCTTTTTCTTCTTCTCTGCTCTGGCGATTGCTAGGGTTTCTGTTTTTTGTCTTAAATTGAACTTTGTGCTCTGCTCTTCTGTGTAACACCACCACCATAGTGCAACCGGGCCTCTGACCCCAACTCCGTGGAGTATACCTTATTAGGTGGCGTTTGTTGCCGCCGGGATGGAACCACGTAAATCTTCTATTTGGTTTGATTTTGGTTTTTCAGATTCTTGACTTTGAGTGGTTAATTGTTGTATAGAGTACAATAAGATACATGCCCTTAAGATCAATGGTGCTCTGATACCATTTGTTACATGTTGGAAGAGAGAAAAACTAAAAACAGAGAAAAAGTAGAGACAAAGATTATAAGGAATACATGTTTTTTCTGTTCAATTAATCAAAATATACATAGAGTGATGCTTATGTACTAAACTAACATGATTACTGCTAGTTTGAATGACAACATAGCTGATAAAAGAATATGGAAGGATAGAGAAAACATCAATGAATCTAAAATTGTCAAACATTTTTATGCTTACTGCAACCAAAGTTTGACTATTTAGTGATGGCAATAGAAGAATCAAAAGTTTAATGATTATAGAATAAATACTTGAGTTTTTTTTTTCATAAAAATCAAAAGTTTTTAGAGCAGTTAAGAGATTCAAAGCACTTGTCAAAAAATAAAACAGGAATTACATCAATGCATTGATATCCGACTAAGGAGAAGAATTCATACAAAAAAAAATCAAAGATTTTGTTATGAGCATGACATTTGTCATTTTCTATCAATTTCGAGATCTCCCAAACAAAATGGTGTCGTGAAAAGAAAAAATAGAACAATGTTTATCATGGTGATAAGAATGTTGAAAAGTAAGAATCTACCCAAGAATGTTAATAGTGAAGTTGATATTTTAAACCAAACCTTAACCATCATTATTTTTTATCTAACACTTTAGGAAGCTTGGAGTGCGAGAAAGCAAGTACATCTCATTTGCAAGTCTATGGAAGTGTTGCACATGTTCATATACCAAATGAAGAAAGAAGAAAGCTTAACAAAATATAAAACAAGAAATATATTTTCATTGGTTATCAAAACATTCAAAAGGATATTGGATGTTGGATCCTAATTCAAGAAACATGATAAATAATAGAGATGCAACTGTTTATAAAGAAGTGATTTGGGATTAGAGCATCGATAACCAAAAGTGCTGAACATAGATGAAAACAATAAACATGAAACTAAATAAGCAAACATAACATAGCTAACAAATACCTTTCCTTCAAATTCATCTCCTAACGAATATGAAGACCAGAATGAACGTCAAAGATAGAGGGAAAAATAGACGTGTTAAAGAACTTTGTGATGTGACAAGATATCTCGATGAAAAATTAACTCTTTATTGTCATTTTGTTGGTAGTGAACCAATTGACCAAAAGAATCAATGAAAGATAAGTGGTGGAGAAAAGTTATAGACCATAAAATTCAAGGAATAGTAAACAACAAGATGTAGGTGCTGCCTGTCAGAAATAATTTAAAACATAAGTACTGGAAAAAATATATAACTTTAATTGACTTCCATAATAGAGTAAACACAGAGTTTAAAAATAAGAATAAAAAGTAATTGATAAGTCATACATGTGAATTCATGAAATCTACGGGAAAGTTACACCTTCCAACTTATTGCTATAAAACGTAAACTGAACAGACACATAAATTTGAAGCAGTTAATATTCAACAGTCCTCCATACTTCAAAGCTTGTTACGTTGGAATTGTGACAAGAATTTGGATATATTCTTGTATCCAGAACTTATTCGGTAATTTTATTAGGGGTAGCAATTTAGGTTATGACACGACATGAACCTGTTTATTACAGGTTTCGGTTTAGCTTAAATGGATTCTGTCTACACGATATGAACCTGCTAACCCATTTAAGTTTATTTTTCTTTTATTTTACTACTTAAAATATTATTTATTTTTATGCTAAATGCATCATAATTCGATCTACTAGTATAATAAATTACATACATGGAGAATTTTAACTTTTTACTATGTAATTTATAAAATAAAATTTTATTCTTTAAACAATTATATTTAACTTTTTAAAATAAATGGATTAAACGGGTAAACCCGCTAATGCGTGGGTTGACACGATCAACCCATTTATTAAATGGATCAGGTTGGGGTCAACATGAAACGCCAACCGGAATTACCACCCTTATTTGGAATGAAATTGAATATTGTTTTGGAAGTGTCATAGTTGATTAGGAATAATATTTCCTAAATCGGATTCTAATTAGAAAAAGGATCCTCAAGAATCTTAAATACGAAAAAGGTTTCCTTTATGCTTTAAGATTACTTTGTGATTAAATAACCTACTACTATGAATATGATGCTTGTATCTATTATTAGATATCGTGAGAGAACAATGTATATCTACGTTGTTAAGTTTAGGAGGTGCCTGATTAGGGGCTTGGGAACCATGGAGATCTTGAGTTTTAGGATTAAGCGCTGATTTCCTGTGAAAACAAAATGAATAGAGCTTGTATGTGATATTGTGACCAATATAATTTGGTTGGAAAATGAGAGTGTGGTGTTTCCGTTGTAATTATTTATCTATTTTTACATAGTTATTAGACTCTCGTCATCTTGACATCCAGGATTTTTTTCAGCTTTGGATTTCCATATAAAAACTTTTGTCTTATTTTCTATATATATTTTTTATGATGTGCATGTTTGTTTTATTTTATGGTTGCTAATAATCGTTTCAACTGTAATGGATCACCGGTTTTTTTAACAAGGGTATTAGAGTTAACTGAGTTTTTCCAACATATCACTCATATCTTCAACATGAAATACTCATGTTTAGATGGACAAAGAAACTCAGGCATAATATCTACAGTTTGTTAATTAGTTCCATAATGCTTCAACAAAATTTCTTGTTTTTTAGTCAATCTCGAATATAATAGTATCGCACGTCTATCTGTTTTGTATGATTATGAAAAGTGAGATTCCTTGAGATTTTTATTCCTCATATGTTTGGAGAAAAGGTTTCCAAATTAAATGGTCGAGTAAAAAATTCCATTCAGGATAAAAATCGTTAAAACAAAAGTGAGCACCATAAAAATACAAATTCCCTATCTCTACAAGAACAGTTTTAGGCCTATGATACATATGGCTTAATGCATCTTTCTCTCTCTTCTCTCGTCAATATCTCTATATCTTCAAAATTTATTAGGAACTAAAAAAATAAAAGAATTACAAAAAGCAGCAGATAAAGCATGTATATAGAGAGAATGAAGAGTTCTGTTCAGTAAATAAAAAAAATTGAGAGGAAAATTAAAGGTAAAAAAGATGGAAATAAAGAAATAACAGAGAAAGAGGTTAGGTAGAAAATGAAAGGAGACGTAATGAATTGATTGCAAAAGTAAAGAGGAGATAATTAACGAGAATAATATTTTTATTTGAGAAATATGAAAATAAATATAAAAATAGTATTTTTGGTTTGAACTTTCAGCGCTTCAATTCTATCTAATAATTTTAAACTATTTTTTATATAATAATTTTAATAGTACAATATAAAATAAAAGATATTTAAAATATATAGTTTTGGTTTTTTTCCTAAATTACTATATCATTACATAAAAATGTTAACCAAGTTAGAGTGAACTGGAACTTTAAATTGACATCATACGAATTCATTTATTACCGATTTCGATTGAATTTTAATGTGCTAGGTTATAGAAAGATCAACCTATTGAAATAATTTAATAAACTGATTTAATGTTTAACAATACAGGTTTGGATAAACCTGCAAATTTGATTAACTTTTTTTAATTGTATTACTTATTTATGGTGTTGTTTGTTCTTAATATAATCTAATCTAATGATACATTCCAATTAAATTTAATGGTGTAATAATTTATATATATATATATATATGAAAAATTTAATTGTATTTATATAATTTATTATAAAGTTTATTGTTTAAAAAATTATTTTAAATACTCCAACTAATTAAATACAATTAAAAAAAGTTGATCAGATTTGTAGGTTTGTCCAAATAAATTCGATGGTTCAATCCACCAATCCATTTAATTAATTGTCACACCAAATAGTTTGTATGCACACTCCTGACAAGTTTTGTAATATGTGTATGTCTCGTCTCTTTATTTCACAACTCTCAAACATATATACACAATTTACAATATAGGAATTAAATGCAACTAATGCATAAATATTATATTTTCTTAATTTATGTCATGAATTACGAAATTATAATCAATTACATTTAAGAGCCAATATGCCGTAATATCCCCCCTCAAGTTGGAGCATGCAGGTCACAAATGCCCAACTTACCAAGTAAATGCATAAATTTGCACTTACCTAATGCTTTAGTGAAAATGTAATCAAGTTGTTCATTCGTAGATACATGTGAGGTAGTAATAAGACCTTTCTTTATAGCATCTTGAATATAGTGACAGTCTACTTCAATATGTTTGGTGCGATCATGAAACACAGGATTCAAAGCAATGTGTAAGGCAGACTTACTGTCACAGAATAAAGTCATAGCTCGAGGATGATTCACCCCTAGACTCAGAAGCAATGCTTTAAGCCATTTCAACTCAGATTAAATGGCAGCCATGGAGCAATATTCGGCCTCTGCTGATGAACGAGATACAGTATGTTGCTTCTTGGTTTTCCAAGAAATAGGTGAACATCCAAGAAATACAAGCCAGCCTGTGAGAGATCATCGAGTTATCGGACAACTAGCCCAATCTGAGTCACACCACCGAGTCAAGGATAAATCACAATTTGACTGCAGAAGAATTCCTTGACGAGGACACCCTTTTAAATATCGCACCGCACGGATTGCTGCATCTCAATGCTCTTGGCGAGGTTCTTGCATAAATTAAGACAAGATATGGGCTGTATATGCCAAATCAGGTCGAGTAAATGACAAATAAATAAGGCGAGCAACAAGACGTCTATATTTTCCTAGGTCACTTAGCAATGCACCGTGAGCTAGAGCGAGAGTATTATTTTTCTCAATAGGAAAATCCGCAGGTTTAGCCCCTGAAAGACCTGTCTCAGCAATAATGTCAAGAGTGTATTTCATTGACACAAAAAAGTACCCTCTGGACTATGAACCACTTCAAATCCAAGGAAGTATTGTTAAACACCCTAATTCTTCACGTGAAAGCATTCCCCCAAATACCTCTTAAAAGAGACAATAGTAGATGAATCATTACCTGATATGATAAGATCATCAACATAAATAAGAACGTTGATTTTCACATGTCCTTGTCTGAGAGTGAAGAGGGAATAATCAAAGTATGTCCGAACAAAACCATATTTCTTCAAAGAGGCGGCTAATTTAGGAAACCAACATCTCGGAGCTTGTTTTAGACTGTACAAAGACTTTTTTAGCCGACATACTGTTCCGGGTGTTTGAACTGTAAAACCAGGAGGCAACCACATATAAACTTCCTCAACCAAGTCACCATGAAGGAAAGCATTATGTACATCCATCTGATGTAATTCTCAATTTTTGGCAGCGGCCACGACTAAAAATGCACGAACTCTAACCATCTTCGCAACCCGAGCAAAAGTCTCGTTATAATCAATTCCTTCAACTTGGTGGTTTCCAAAAAAAACATGACGTGCTTTATGACATTCGATTGTACCATCCGAACGATATTTGATTTTATATACCCATTTGCATCCTAGTGCCTTCTTTTCAGGGGGTAATGTCTCCATGAATCAAGTCTTATTATCCTTCAGGGCTCGTATTCCTGTCGCATCGCTTCATTCCAACTAATATCCTTCATGGCCTCACTAAAATTACGAGGTTCAAGTCCTGCAGTTCTGGCTACAAGAAAACAAAAGTGTCGCATAGTGAATTTATCACAATTCACAAAATGTGCTATAGAATAAGGAGTACCTGAGGAACATGTAGGGGTTGATGAACTTTGAGAGACTCATTTTCTGAACTGTATGTGTGATATAATCTATGAGCAAACATGAAGGTCGTTTCTCATGCAAACCACGACCTAATTCTGTAGATACTTCGTTGGCCAATTGCTCACCACTATCAAGTGGCTTCGAGTTGGTGCACGGTGTCGAATCTGCCAAAGAATC
>JARJHC010000017.1:0-11148 GCA_031304145.1 Cardiospermum halicacabum | reverse complement strand
TCTGTTAATGGAAATGTAAAAATTGGCGATGGTACAGAAATTATATACACGGTTTAGGATCAGTGTTATTCCAATGTAAAAAATGGAGAACATTTGATTCTAACTGATGTATATTTTATACCAAAGTTGAGAAGCAATATAATAAGTCTTGGTCAATTCGATGAAAATGGTGGACGAGTGGACATAGGAGGAGGACTCTGTAAAGTTTATGACAAGGAAGATAGGCTTCTGATCAAGGTGAGGAGGCAGCGTAATAGGTTGTTCACTGTAAAACTTCAGGTTGCACAGAAAATATACTTGATGGCAAACATTGAAGATGCTTTCAAAACAAAAATTTGTGAAGGGATTACCAGAGATATCCCATTCGAACCAGATATGCAATGGTTGTGTGGTGGGAAAACAACACAGATCACCGTTTCCCCACACTGCTATATTTAGAGCAAATGAGCAACTGGAGTTAATTCATGGAGACCTTTGTGGACCAATTTCACCCACAACACCAGGAGGTAACAAGTATTTTATGCTTCTTGTAGATGACTGTTGAAATGCAAAAGTGAAGCTTTTGAAGCATTTAAAAAATTCAAGAAGCAGACCGAAATTGAAGTTGGTAAGAAGGTGAAATGTTTCAGAACAGATCGAGGGGGAGAATTCATGTCACTTGTATTTAAAAAATACTGTGAAGATGAGGGTGAAGAGACAGCTCACTGCACCGTTTTCTCCACAACAAAACGGCATTGTGGAGAGAAGAAACCAGACTGTTCTGGAGATGACTAGAAGCATTATGAAGAGCAGGAATATACCAGCGACTCTGTGGGGTGAAGCAGTAAAAACTTCTATTTATTTGTTGAACAGGTGCCCAACTAAAAGTGTAGAAGGGATGACACCATATCAAGCTTGGTGTGGGAAGACTCCAAATATACAACATTTACGTGTATTTGGGTGTCTTGCTCACGTTAAGCATATATCATCTCATCTTACAAAACTTGATGATAGGAGCATAAAAGGAGTCTTGCTTGGATATGAGGAAGGATCGAAGGCATACCGAGTCTATGATCCAAACAAGGAGAAAGTGATAATAAGCAGATATGTGATTTTCGAAGAGGAGAAAAGCTGGTCATGGCAGATTGAAAGACAAGATGAGGAACAGAAAAATGGTGGTACCTTTACTATACATTTAAGTGGTGCAGGGGGTGCTACAACAGTAATGGAGGAGGGGGATGTATCACCTTTCTCATCGGTACAATTTTCTCCTACCAGCACACCAACTTCAGGTTCAAGTTCCACCCCGCCGCGAAAGTTCAGATCATTGCAGGAAATCTACAATGAAACCAGAGAAGTAGACGAAGAAGTAGGCCTATGCTTCTTGTCCATGGAGGAGCCAACACAGTATGAGGAAGCAATTCGGAATGAAAACTGGCGACAAGCAATGGAAATGGAGATTGATTCAATTCAGAAAAATGGAACTTGGGAGCTTGCGGATTTACCCACAAATCAAAAGGCTGTGGGACTCAAATGGATTTTTAAATTGAAGAAAGATCCAAAAGGAAAAGTAATCAAGCACAAAGCCCGACTTGTAGCAAAGGGATATGTGCAAAAATATGGTATCGATTATAAAGAAGTGTTTGCTCCTGTAGCAAGAATAGAAACTGTAAGAACCATACTTGCTTATGCAGCTCAGAAGTAGTGGAAAGTTCATCACATGGATGTCAAGACTGCGTTCCTAAATGGGGAACTCGAAGAGGAGGTATATGTGAGACAACCTGATGGCTTCATTGACAAAAACAACTCACTGAAAGTGTTGAGACTGCGAAAAGCTTTATACAGCTTAAAACAGGCCCCAAGGGCATGGAACGCCAAGCTGGATCGATGTTTAAAGTCACTCAGTTTCAATAAGTGTCCATTTGAGCATGCAGTTTACATGAAGAAGGAGGTGGATGACATAACAGTGGTAGGAATTTATGTTGATGATCTAATTCTCACTGGCTCAAGTGAAAAACTTATTGAAAAATTCAAACAGGAGATGATGAGAATGTTTGAGATGAGTGATTTGGGGTTTCTGAGCTATTATCTGGGAATTGAGGTAAAACAGAATTCAGATTTTGTAACTTTATGTCAAACAAGTTATGCTAGTAAGATACTCGAAAAAACAGGAATGTCAAGTTGCAATAGCTGTCACATTCCTATGGATCCAAGAAGAAAACTGAGCAAGCATGATGGTGAGCCACTTGTAGACGCTACTGAGTACAGGAGCATCATCGGAAGTTTAAGGTATTTGGTTAATACTCGTCCTGATCTTGCTTACTCTGTGGGTGTTGTTAGTCGATATATGGACACACCAACAGTGTCACATATGAATGCTGTTAAACAAATTCTTAGATATGTGAAAGGTACTGTTGGAATGGGAATTGTGTATAAGAAAAATCAAGATGTTAAGGATCTGGTTGGCTATAGTGACAGCGATCTTGCAGGAGATACTGACGATCGAAAAAGCACATCAGGGATAATGTTTTTTCTGGGTGAAAGTCCCATTACTTGGGTGTCACAGAAGCAAAGAATTGTTGCGTTGTCATCGTGCGAAGCAGAATATATTGCAGCAACAGGTGGTGCGTGTCAGGGAATTTGGCTTGCAAAGTTAATTGAAAGCATGAGAGGGGACAGTCATGTTAAACCAATGTTGAAAGTTGATAATAAATCAGCAATATCATTAGCCAAGAATCCAGTTTACCATGAAAGAAGTAAACACATTGACACAAGATTCCATTTTATTCGAGAGTGTGTTCAAAATGGAGATGTCAAGTTAGAATACACCAAAACTGAGGTGCAGTTGGCTGATGTGTTGACAAAACCTCTTGCACGACAGAGGTTCTTCGAGCTTAGAGACAAGATCGGTGTTAAACAAGTTTGAGGGGGTGAAAGATGTGGTCAAACTTGTTATTCAATTACATGTTTTCCTATTAGTTTTGCTTATTTTGCTTAGTCAAATGTAGTGGCTATTTTGTAGGGAATAATGCTGTTAGTGTGCTAAATATTAGCAACAGTTTACCTCTATAAAAGAATAATGTAATTAGAGGTTTTGATTCATTGAGAGAAATACAATTAGTTTTTTTTCCCTCTATCTTCTTCCTCTGTATTGCTCTGTTTTCCGGTTCAGAACCGATTTTTGCTGACAGATTTAACCAGCCGACTAGATTTTCCCTTGGATCGATATCATTGCCTAGTTTGTGAGGAACAAGGCGATCTCAACCATCCATTTTATCACTGCCACGAATGTTCTGATATGATTCATATTGATTGTATACTCTCCGAGGTCAGTTTTTATCTGGTATTATCATGTATTGATGAAGAACTTATTTGTAAATTTGTTGACTGCTAAAGATTTATGTTTGTGATAGGAGGATCCTCCGGTAGAGATACTTGAATATTTGGTTCCCTTTGAGAAAAGTGTCAATGATTCAGATGAAGAGTCTTCTGCAATATCAGAGGAAATGAGTGATGATGAACCAGTTGACTTAGAAGAATGCAGTCTAGCTGAGATAGATGAAAGAATTGTAGCGCTCAGGAAAAAAATGGATGACATGGCATTACAGATTGACGATTATGAAGAAGAACGCAATAAAAAAATATATAGTCTATCTCAAATGGGATCGGTGGTATATCCTAGGCGGGCCTAGACAGTTAATTTTTGGTCTTCAGATCAGCACGTTCAAGTTCTTTTTCTAAAATAGATTTATTTCTTAAATCTGGGTCCGCATTTATTATTGAATATTGTTAAAAAGTTGAATATTTTTCATGGCATTTATTACTCAATTTATAAGCTATTTTACATCCATCTTATTCAAGTACGGTTATATATATATATATATATATATATATTCCATCACATATTGATTTAGCTACTAAAGTAATAGAGAATCAAGCATAATAAAAAAGTTTAAAACTAAAACACTAGCCAGAAGTACAGATATCACACGAAATAAACAACATAATTATGGTTTAAAAATTTGTAACTTGCACAATCTCAAAAGACTATCAAAAAATATAAAAACAGCAGTTATCAAATATTATATTACGGAAAAAACAATCTAAAGCGGACTGTAGTAGATTGACACCTGTTTTCTTAGTCCATATCCATACACTAGTTATTAACAGCGGGTGTCTAAGAGTGGTGGGTATTGACACTGTGAAGTTTAGAGTTTATCAGTTGTGAATCTTGATGTTTTTTATATTAAAGTAAAGCAAGTTAGAAAATTTTAATTTTTAAAAAATGCATATTGAAAATAGCGGATATTTGCGGATATATGCGCTCCGGTCTACTAAAGTCTGTCATCCGTATAGAGCGGATTAAAAAGCCCGCGATCAAAATGAACACTAGTTTTTTAAGTCCATATCCGTACAAATTATGGGCGGACCCGAATAGTCTGCGGACTTTTAGTCCATTTTGACAGTACTAATTTAGATAGATTATTTCTAACTAGGTGGGTTTACACCATTAGAGACCTTAACTTATTTTTTACGTAATCACCAACAATTTCTTTTTTATTATTTTTTTGGGTTGTAAAAGAAAGAAAAATCTGGAAAGTTGTAGAGCAACAATAAAATGAAGATGTAATTCACTCTCATACACATGAGAGATATGCGTTTGATATATGACAGGTTGATTGCAGCAGAACTAAGGATATAGTAGAACCAAGATAACTTCTACATCAAAAATTTCTTTGACTATATATCTCAAAATAGATTCATATTTCAAAAACAAAGAAGACATTTACAAACCAAATGCATTCAACAACAAAGTATTTCAAATATCACATGTTTCAGTGTAATATCCATCGAAAAATATCAACTTTAACACTTTTCCTTGAGATTTATAGCATCCAAACTTTTTTAATAATATAATATAATTTGTTGACCATTGAATCAACTGGAAAGTTTTTGAAAAGTTTATTTTATGTTGAGGTCTTAAATGTAAAGATTTGAAATGATTATGGTACAAGTTGGGTTTTGAAAAGTTTGAGGGTTTTATAGTGATTGTGCATATTATATATATGATTTCTTGAATCTTCATCTTCGCCAACGCACACAGAGTCTCGGTTTCCTCACTTCTCTGTACCGATAATCTCTTTCACTTTCTCCACTCCACATCTTTCAATCTGTTTATCCGATTTGAGTGATTTTCGCGTCGTAGGATTCTTCATGTTGATAACTTCAAAGTTCACGTGATCGTTGTAGCCGACATCACGTCAACACATATGGTACCTATAACTTCTTTATTATTTTGTGGTTGCTTCCAATCCTCGTTTGGAGAAATAGTTGCCACCGTTGGAACAAGGAGGCTAAGAAGTTCTAAAATCATCTTTTCGTTTACTTTGCCGCTTTTGTTGATTTTCAGTTGTCTGGGAACGCGAATTCTTCCAAATCGGCCATAATAGTCTCGTGAGCTTATTCATGCTTCGGAATTCAAGTAGGTTCTCTTGCCCCCTATCTTAATTGAATGGTTTTTTGAAAAATTAAAGATTTAAATACCATTCAATAGAAAATAGTTTTCATAAATACTGTGGGTTTGATGTTGTTGATACTTATATGGTGAATTTAATATGTTTTGGAAATGTTTCTATTTAAATGTTATATAACCTGCAAGAAATATTTATTTTTGATAAAGATTAGATATCAATACTGGATATGCATTACTATTATGTATAGTTTATGATATATCCCGATGTGGATATGATGGTAGGGTGAGCGCATGACACGAGAGTAGAGGGTGGACACTGCCTCCTTGGGTGCAAGTTCCTAAACCTGCGTAGGATGTTGTCATGTATGGTTCACGGGCGTCGGTGATAATTTGGATTATATAGATTATTTGTATCAATTTGGATATTTGGATTATATTATTGATGATGATATATTATTCTGTTTAAGACTATGAAATTCAATTATATTATTTTGAAAGTTCTGAATTACAAACTGTAATATAGGTTTATTTGAAATTGATGGATTTCGAAAAGGTATTTTGATATGCCTTTATAATGGTTTTGCAATTGTTTTATAAAAAGTTTTGTAAAGGTTGATTCTGCAGGTTTTATTTTTACTTTGGTTATTTGATTAAGTTAGGAATAGAGGATTGGAACCTACTAGGCGAGTAGCTCACACCTACTCAATTATCATTTTCAGGTTTAACTTCTTAAGCTCAGCTGCATGGAGCAATTCAGTTGTTTATGCTCGTCGAGATGAAGACACGTTTCTAGAATTTATGTATTATGGACTATATTTATTATATTGAAAGTTTGAGTTAGTGGTGATGTAATTCGATGTATATACCTTGATGTTGGATGCCGGGTTGGTTTCTTTTATTTATTTGGACTTTTAGACTAAAAGTTTGTAGTCCAGAGAGATTTGATCAATTTTTAATTGGTTCATAAATATTATTATTACTTTCTTTTCTTTGACTTTTCAAAAGTTACGATCCTAAAACAGGTCGTGACAGTTATGGTATCAGAGCACAGTTTGGTTGTTTGGCGATCAATAATGCTAGTTTTGGATTTTTATTTGATTTTCTTTATTTTGCTTTGTTTTGAGTGTATCACCAATGAGGATAGCTTTATATAATTATACAAGTTGATAAGGATAATTTTGTTGAGACTTGGTTCATCTGAATGATCCTTGGTTCTATGGGAATTAAGGGATCAAATTAGTATGGTATTGTGTATGATTGTATGTTGGATTTTGTGATTAAACCTGATTTTCATATGAACGAGTTTGATTGTCTTGGAATTGGTGGTTTGATTTTTTTTACCTTGCTTGATTTTGTATTGTTTTCAAGTAGATAATATTTGAAAATAAGGTTCAAACAAAAGACAATGATGGTTATACAGTCATGGATTTTATTTGATAATTTGAAATAGTTCTAATTTGAATATTTGTGGGTTAATGGTTATTTAATGTGAGAAAATTTTTCTACAAGTTGAAACTTAAGGCATTTAAACTTTCAAATTGTTTTGAAACTATTTGTAAACTTTGCTCTTGAATTCGCTAAAAGCTTATGTTCTGGGGGATTTGTGACCTAGCAACTGCAATAAGTTTTATTTGGTATCATTTGACTTAAGACTCTCTATTCATGAGTTTTGTTGTTAAGAAAGATTAGTGCTTTGATGGTAATGAAGGGATTTTTTGAAGTTTTGAGTTTTTCTAAAGATGAATGTCTTTTAGTTTAGAGAAATGGTTGCTTTCAGTATTTCACCTTGAGCGATGTGCTTTACTTTGGTAAAACAGGAATTTTATTTATAACCTTTCTAACAATGGTTTCAGAAAGAGTGTGAAATTTGTAATTGAGTTGACGAGTTTTGAAACACCTAATCACTCCTACTTTAGGAAGAATATTTAGTAATGTTTTATATAAATTTGAGAAACCCAGTTTTGAATATTTGAATTTTTATAGAAGGAAACTCTAAACTTTAAAATGTTTTTAAGTTCAATTTTTTACAGGGAAATCTCATCTCCACAAAAATGAACTTATATATGTTGAAGTTATTACCTCCTTTCTAGTTACAAAACTATTTCAACTAGATGTGGAGATTTTTATGTGTAATCCTATAAGAATAACTTTCGAATCATGTTAAAAATATAAATATACATGGTTTAATGTTTTATAAAATTATAAACTATTTATAATGTTGGTATCTGCTGATATCAATTCTTTTAAGGGCTAACAAATTTTACTTTTGGAGTCATTTGTTTAAAACTAAAACCATATCATTGTCTTAGAGAAATGTTTTCCTATAACGCTTTCTATTTCTTAAATGTTTTGTTTTAAATAAGGAAAATATTGATTGATGAAATCCTGATAATTTGTTTTAAAGTTAACTTGGTTAGCCTTGGGTTTATGTGCCGTCTTTGAATGATTCAGAAAAGGGTTTACTATGGAAAAAAATTGTTAGCACATGTGCACTGTATCAGTTTATTCAGAAAAGATAACAATATATGATAGTCAATTCATGAATCTGTGATCGCTATTCTCAAACTATGAATTTTACTCACAAACTATGAATACATCTAGCACATGTGCACTGTATCAGTTTACATTCTGTGAACAGATAATACTGCCAACAATAATACAGTCCAGCAGTTCAGAAACTGTGATCAATGTTCACAATTTGTAAATTATTAAGGTTGATATGTGTATTATTGTTGACAGTGTTATCTATATTCACAAACTGTGAATAAAGATAACATATATAAACTGCTAAAACAGTCAACAACAATACATAGTCTATTAGTTCATAGAGTTGTGCACAATGTTCATAGTTTGTGGACTGATGGATTATATATTATTTATTAGTATTATCAATTCACAGGCTGTGAAAACCGATCACTTATTTGAATTATGTTAGTTCAAAACTCCATGAACTGATAACTCTATCACATATGCTATTTGAAACCAATGTACAAATGAATAACCATTGCAATAATCATTTAAATCAGCCTATAGTTTCTTAGTATCCAAATAGTGACCATCTCACCTCCTCCTCCTTCACTCAAATGGACATTAAGCAACTTTTATCCACTAAATTAGCCATTGAATTTCAATACCACGAGTCTTACAAAGGCAGTGACGATAAACCAATCTTCTGTCAAGCTTGTCACGAAGTAATCTCATCAGTACCTAGTTACACCTACGAGAATCGCTTCTACAATGGAGTCACAGGAGCTTTGCACAAAACATGCGCTGAATCACCTCATCAGATCCAACACCCACTCCATCCTGACCATCCATTGGAAGCTGATTCCGTATCTCTTGCATATTTCGGTGCAACTAAAGTTGGTTACATATGCAAAGGATGCAGATATTACTCTTTTGGTTTCAGTTACAATTGCCGTACTAGTCAATTCAAACTTGATTTCCAATGCGCTTCCAACCTCCAGATTAAGCCACCGGAAGGGAAAATGGAGATAGAAGCCGATTTTCATTACCACAAACTTCAACGTTTTTACTCCAATACAGGTAATTTCAAAGGGTTTAGAGATATTTATTGTTCTTATTGCTCAAAAGGCTTCAAAGGATCAGCTTTTGCTTGTGTAAAGTGTAATTTATTTATTCACGAGCCGTGTATACATAAAGTTCCATATTCCAAACAGATTACAACCCCATTTCACTCACAACACCCACTTCTCCTTGAAATAGCAGAAGACGCCATGTTGTGGTGTCATGCGTGTACGGTAGTTTTAAACCGTGGTGATCTTTTCTTAAGTTGTAGAGACTGTCCGAATCCGGACTGTTTTCACATTTCATGTGGTAGTGTTACGACATCTGGATTGAGACTAAAACAGTATCATGTGGACCACCCTATGTTTTATCTGTACTGGGTTCGTGGAATTACTTCAAGATTAAGAAAATGTGTCGTTTGCAATACCATGTGTGAGAACACTCATGTTTACGGTTGCTTGGATTGCAATGTATTTGTCCACTTGGAATGTATTCCTCTGCCACGTGTAGTTAAACATCAATCTCATTCTTATGGTGAACATGAACTCATCCTCTCTGACTCGACAAATCTAGTAGACTTTTCGTCAGATGAGTATCATTGTGTTATTTGCGAGAAACAAGGAAATCTCAACCATATGTTCTATTACTGTGAGGAGTGCTCTGATTTAGCTCATATTGATTGTGTACTATCTGACGAGGATCCTCCGTTAGAGAAACTTGAATATTTAATTCCGAGGCCTGTGGAGAAATTTGACCTGTATTGGATTGAAGATTCAGCTGATGGAGAAGAATTTGAGGAACTGGAGAAAGAGAGTGATGAACAAGAAGTTGACTTGGAAGATTATAGTATAGATGTGATAGATGAACGGATTGTTGCAATAAGAGAGAAGATGGGTGAGTTAACATCACAACTGAAAAAATTGGCTATACAACTTGAATTCCACCAAGAAGTACGCCACAAGAAACTTCAATCATCTATCTTGCCTCAACTTATTGAATGATTAATTTTGTTTGTGCAAAATTTGGGATTTATTACTTGATAAATTAATAATTTTATATTACTTCTCTTTCAGAAATGTGTGATACCTGTTCTGCAATCAATACAGTAATATATGGTTTTATTAGAAACAGAATATATTAGCATGGGTCCAGGTAATGAATCACATCGGAGATGTCAATCCTGACAAGGATTAAAAAATTACACCACGACCGGCC
This sequence comes from Cardiospermum halicacabum, assembly GCA_031304145.1. Lineage (NCBI taxonomy): Eukaryota > Viridiplantae > Streptophyta > Magnoliopsida > Sapindales > Sapindaceae > Cardiospermum > Cardiospermum halicacabum. The sequence goes on along the minus strand of JARJHC010000017.1, from coordinate 953 downwards.
GGCTTCTTAAAAAATTGTAAGAAGTCCAAATAGATAAAGAGAGATCTCTTTAATTTTATCCGCTCGGTTTATAATCTAATATAATGGCATGAAATAATTTGGATTAATATAATAAATTTATAAAACAATTTATTTATAATATTTTTATTAAACAATAAAATATTTGTTTGGTATGTTTTATATTATATTTAGAGAAAAATACGGGATATAAACCACACAAACATTCAGTTAAATAAATGGGCTTCCAAAGAATGAATTAACTATTTAAACCAAGTTAAAGTTAGTTTTTATTAAATGTGTCTGCATTCCTATTTTACCCTTATAATCAATTTAGAATTACAAGAATGGTATTACACTATATTAAATGTTAAAAGTAAAATAGAAAGATCAAAATAACCTTCAATCAAATTGAATCAGAGAATCCTTTTGTTCACAATTTCACGACCATGTCACTGTAACTGTGGAAGAGATCATTGCAATTTCATATTAACTGTTGAAGCGGTTCAGCAATCGGAAGTCTGACGAGGTAACACGTTTCTACTGTTTCGAAGTATTCGTCAATAACATGGGTAATTAATATCGTTTCTGTTGTATTTGATATGGTTTTGGGGATCTTTGATTTGCGGTGGGTGCAAGTGTGTTGGTCTTGGATGGTGTTCTTGTGACTGGTGCGAGTGGGTGCAGGTGTGTTGGTCTTGGATGGTGTTCTTGTGACTGGTGCGACTTTAGAAACCTGAGTTATTGAATCGAAGGTACGCCTGTATCCTTTTCCGACCTCGTTAACAATCTGATAGCTTTGTTTTGAATCAATAAAGTGCAATCGAAATCAAAGGCTGGTTTGTTTAAGACTGTTGTTGTTCAATCTTGTCGATTAGGTCTTGAGGCGGTGAGTTTCAATTGGTTAACATTTGGATGGTTCATATTAGCTCTAGTTGATTGTTGTAATTTATGAT